>JASVEL010002376.1:0-34582 GCA_032618575.1 Nicotiana noctiflora | reverse complement strand
AATCTGGGCCGGGGTCGAATATGCGGTCACTATGCGACCGCAGAACCCACATGCGGTCCGCAAAGTGACCGCAAAATGGCCTCAAAGTTTATGCAGGTTCTGTTAAGGAATGCGGCCAAAATGCGGTCCGCATGTTTGATCTGCGGTCGCAAAATGCACCGCAGATTTGACATGCGATCGCATATCGACCGCACATTTGACACGATTTTTGGAAACTTTCTGGAACGATTTGCGGTCAGAATGCGGTCCGCATGTTGATTCTACGGTCGCATTCTTGACCGCATATTTGACACTTTTTCGGAAAAATTATTTATTCTACATTTTGAAACTTAAATCACTACCAAGGGTCCGAACTGCGGCGAGCAAGCTCGCCGCGAAGAATTCTACGCATTCCTAACACATCATTCGGACCATGACACCACATCTACTAGGTTTTATGCACAAAAATTTCACGGGGCCTTACATCCTCTCCCCCTTAAGATCATTCGTCCTCGAATGAGGATTTTGAAATAAATGAGTTTTGAAAGACATGATATGCAAGCTATCAAAATTTTGACTAACTCTTATATTTTAGAAAAATTTCGCTAGAGTTTCCTTTGTATTATGGACATATCCACCTGTCAGAGGGCCCCCGAAACACATTACCAAACAACAATACACAAATACAACACTTTTCACAACTTGTATATACTTTCTTGCCTCAACAAATGCACACATTTTATCACATTGTTACTATTGCACATGACTAGTCACTTCAATGAGTCCTTTCCTTATTCAACCATTTTAACACAACATGTACACACAAACAAACCACTACCAATCTACACTTACTATTAGTCGCTTACTTAACACATAACTCTTTACAAAATGGAGGAGGCTTTTACTAACACTAAGAGGGAAACAACTTGGACAAGATGACAGTTACTATAAGTAGAAGGATCGCCTAATTTCTTCTAAGCTTGATCGAACAAATGGGGGTACTTTTCCTTCATCTCTTTCTCTGCTTCCCATGTGGCCTCCTCAACTTGTTGACTTCGCCAGAATACTTTAACAGAGGCAACCTCCTTATTTCTTAACTTACGGACTTGCCTATCAAGAATGGCAACTGGAACTTCTTCATATGACAAATCTTCATTAACCTCAATAGCCTCGACTGACATGATTGCGGATGGATTTCCAATCACTTTCTTCAACATGGACACATGGAATACCGAGTGCACCGATGACATCTCAAGAGGCAATTCTAGCCTATAAGCAACTTGACCAATCCTTTGAACGATCCGATATGGACCAACATACCTAGGACTCAATTTCCCTTTCTTTCCGAATCGCATGACTCCCTTCATAGGAGATACCCTCAAGAACACCCAATCATCGACTTGAAACTCCAAATCCCTTCGACGAACGTCCGCATAGGACTTTTGACGACTCTGTGCTGTTTTCATTCTCTCCTGAATAACCTTGACCTTTTCCATAGCTTCGTACACCATATCTGGCCCTAGCAATTCCGCTTCACCTACCTCAAACCACCCGATTGGCGATCTACATCTTCTCCCGTATAATGCCTCAAACGGGGCCATTTGAATGCTAGCTTGATAGCTATTATTGTAAGCAAATTCTATCAGTGGCAAGTGTTCATCCCAATTACCTTTAAAATCTAAGACACAAGCCCGCAACGTATCTTCAAGCGTCCGAATGGTCCGCTCGGCTTGACCATCGGTCTGTGGATGGAAAGCTGTGCTGAGATTCACCTGAGTTCCCAAACCTTGCTGAAATTTCTTCCAAAAGTTAACTGTGAACTGAGCCCCGCGATCTGAGATGATAGAAAGTGGAGTGCCATGAAGTTTTACTATCTCCTTGATGTACAATCTTGCATATTGCTCCGCAGTATCAGTGGACTTGACAGGCAGGAAGTGGGCTGATTTGGTGAGTCGATCCACTATCACCCATATTGAGTCAAACTTACGCTGAGTGCGAGGTAACCCTACCACGAAATCCATATCGATCATCTCCCATTTCCACCTTGGTATTTCTATAAGCTGAGTTAATCCACCGGGCCGTTGATGCTCGGCCTTCACTTGTTGACAGTTCGGACATTTAGCTACAAAGCTTGCTATATCCCTTTTCATACCGTTCCACCAATAAATCTCCTTAAGGTCATGATACATTTTCGTGGAACCTAGTTGTACAAAATATCTGGAAATATGTGCCTCTGCCATTACCTTTTCTCGAAGTTCGTTCACGTCCGGAACACATAGTCTGCCTTGACACCGCATTACACCATCTTCACTGCTGAGTACCAATGCTGAGGTCTTGTCATTCATAACTACTTCCTTTACCCGAACTAATGCTGGATCCATGAACTGTTTTTCTTTGATTTCCGCGACCAATGATGATTCTACTCCATTATACACCAAAATATCCCGCTCGTCTGACGCCGAGCTACGAACCCCCAAACTGGCTAATTGGTAAACCTCTCGAGCCAGGGGTCTCTGATCCACACCCAAATGAGCCAAACTACCCATGGATTTCCGACTAAGAGCGTCGGCTACCACATTTGCCTTCCCTGGATGGTACAATATGTCCATATCATAGTCCTTGAGTAATTCTAACCACCGCCGCCGTCTTAGATTTAGCTCCTTCTGCTTGAACAAATACTGGAGGCTCTTGTGGTCTGAAAACACATCTACATGAACTTCATAAAGATAGTGCCGCTTAAGAGTTATCATGCCAAACACGTCTAGTCTGTCATGAGTTTTCATCCTCTTTCAATCCATTCCGAACCTTTCATTCCCATCTTGTTTTGCGGATAGTGCATAATTAATAGCTTTATTTTTCCACACATTTGTCTGCCTCCTGTGAACTTGAAAAATCATTATGTCTTGTTTAATCATTTTACAGTACCACAACCTCACCAACGATAACCTCGCTTCCCATTGTGTGTAGACATGAACTATCTCTAGACCCCTTTAGTCGATATTCGGTGTCACCCATGTCCGTTGCATTGCGGTTAATCCCTCATAACCTTTATTAACACTTGTGCCCTAAGTGAGTCCACCATTCTGATGCAAAAATTGTTTTAAATAACCATGACCATCTCAATTTAAAGGTTTTCTCACCATTTCTTCTCACCTCATTCTTCCTAGTTAGTGAATAGCCACGCACTCTTCCATATATTACGTGGTCTCTTACCTTAGGCATTCCATCCGGCTCACCTCTTAACTCTTATTGGGACATATGTAGCAAGGAGTGTTTGTCTGAACATCACTTAACACTTATCTATTTGTAAGGCTCTTTAGAGGCTCTCTATCAAGCCCCAATTACCATCTTGGGTTGTTGTGGCAACACATTCATTTCTCCCACTCGTTTTGGCTTTCTTAGTATCCCGAAACTTTGTTTAAATCACAAATCTATGATTAGCCCATTCTAGGAACTCACAATCGTTCACATTTGACATATGGTACCTCCTTGGGTCCCATTTCTCTCGACCTTATGACAAGTAAAAGTCTCTTTACAAACATACTCTTATTTTCTAGAATCGTTGACCCCATCAGTCACATTGCCATGCGTGAAGAATTTACATTCCTTAATCTCTTTTCTAGACCACACATGTCTTCACCAAAATATTCAAATACCATAGCTACATGGTCTCGCTCTTGTTTCATTGTATTTAAGTGGCCTCACGATGGTCCTCCCTCTCCCACATGGGGAAAATGTCCTGGATCTTGACACAAGTCTTGAGTGTAGAAACTTTAGGAACATATGCCTCATATATCTATCCCTCTTATATATATACTCGACCATTAGGAAAATTTAAGTCACCATAGTATTGATCTCCTAAGTTCCCTTCTCCTATTCAGCCACGTAGGTATGGGATTCCAAGTCCCCACGCATATCCTTTATGAGTGTAACGCAACTTCGTACATTTCTGGATCCTTATAACGTTCGTAAGACAAGGGTCTTCTCACCTAGGGTCCAATTGAGTCTCATTTCGTAACTTTTTACCTCATGTGAGACACTTACACTCTCACCATTAATCTCCTAGTCTTTCTCTCATATATCACATGCTTATATAACCAATATTCTTTCACACCTTACGATCAATTATATACTTCTTGCACTAACCATGCTTGCTATTTAAGCTTACATATCAATCATCAAATCAATGCCTCTTCGTGCGGGTAATCACTTCTAATCCTTTCCCCAAATAAAGTATACTTGTAGTACTATGTACTTATACCATATATATTCATACAGTTTATTCAACAAGATACATATGCAATCTCCATAACACCCATGTCTTTTCCCATTGGTCATGACATATGACAACACTACATAAAATAGACGAAAGAGCATTTAAACTTACCTTGAATCTCAACGCACGGGTTACAAAACAATCTTATAGTCAAGCTTTATCGCACGATTTGGAGTGATGAAGAAGGGTAATATTCCTAAATGTCCGTGCAGCCCCCTACTTATATGATGTGGTCGACAACACACCTATAAGAAGGGCACTACTAGACATGGCTCCGAGACATCCTAGGACACTTTAAAAACCATATGCTCTGATACCAAGTTTGTCACGCCCCAAATCGAGGGACATGACCGGCGCCTGACCGGGTTGCCCCAATCAAGCGGACCTGGGTGCCTTTCATTCCCACGCGTTACCCCTGTGTTGACTGTTACTCATTAACCAAAATATCTTACCAACAATGACTGATTTCACAATGCATAAACATAACCATGTGATTTATTTACTAACAAATTCATAATTTATATTTTACAACGCCCCATACATATACATAGGCCACAATCCCACAGTTTACATGTCTACGGAGCCTCTAGGATACAAAAAGGAAATACAATACTTGCCGGTAACAAGGCTCCGGCTATACCTTACAAAATCCAAAAGAAAGTCTGAAATAAAAGTGGCATGGGCCACACCGTGCCCCGAGGAAGAAAGGGGCTCACCAAAACGGGCAGTGGAAGGAGAAGGATACTACTGCCGATGAGCTGAAGTGCCTGCTACCGATCCACCTACAATCATGATACGAATGTAGCGTCCCCGGCAAAAGGGACGTCAGTACACTTGAATTGTACTGGTATGTATGGACAAACTTTGTCCCAAGTAAACTCAAGCCATTAAACAAGAATCACCGTGTTAAGACAGCCAATAGATTACATCAAGAAATCAATTAAGCTAACTAACCATGTTCCCAACCTTTTACTCATTTCAGATAAGCCTCAACACAAGCACATTCCAGGTCACAAATGGAACAACGACCAATCAACAACATAAATTGCAAGTAGTCAAACATAGGAGCAATCAGTGCTCCCCAGGTTGCAAACTCTCCTGCTGTCTCCTTTCACAATTTCACATTATTGATTTATGTATCAATTTTCAATAGCGATTTCGATCGCTTTCCATCCTTATTGCCCCTGACCACCCTTATTACCTCGGCCACCCTTATCACCCCAACCCAAACCTTATTTCACCACGTCGCGGCGCGCGACACGACCCCGCCTTACAGCTGAAAACACAACAATTTCAAACAGCAGATAAGGTACTACACACAATTTCAACAAGTTCAAATAAGCAACTTGCACATTGTTTCATGTTCTCAATTACTTCTCAAGCCAATATCACAACCAAGTTACAATGTTTCCACATTCAATAATATTCACACATGTATATTCAACAATTTTCCACAATTCAAGTGTTTCATCTCTTTCCACAATAAACCAATTCTCAAGTGTTTCGATTTCTTTTCCACAAGGTGCCATATAGGCCATCATAATCATTATTCACAAATTCTTTACCCAATTCAACTCTCATTTACCTTTCGGCTCATATTTCATACCACAACACTCATAGTTCAACAACAACTTTGAATATCCAACAACAACATCAAATAATCACATACGATTTCTCAAATCAACACATGCCAAACAATTTTACACATAAGGGCGATTTCACAAGAATCAAAATTAGCCATACATACCTGGTGATGAGTTTTCTTCCTACTTTATGATTACCCAAGATATCCTACTCTTGCCAACCTTGTTCTTGAAGACTCTTACTTCTACTCACTTCTTTTTACTAGAAATCAAGTTAAATAATCATGCATGAGTGTAAAAATTCTATTTTTAAAAGCTATTATATGCAAACCTCTCTTTACCCAATTAAAACTGAAAATCAAAGAAAATAGTTAGGGTTTTTACCTTGAAAATATTGGGGAAGTTGAATCCTTGCCCTAGGATCCCTTGGAATTAAAATGATTGGAACAATCCTTGAAGATGCAAGATTTCTCTCTCTAAAAACCCTCTCTTCTCTCTCTAATTTTTGGTGAGATGATATGATAAAAATGAAGAAGAGGTGTGTTATATTAAAGAAGAGATCGGGTCAAAATGTCACAAAATCTGGGCCGGGGTCAATTATGCGGTCACTATGCGACCGCAGAACACACATGCGGTCCGCAAAGTGACCGCAGAATGGCCTCAAAGTTGAGCAGTTTCTGTTAAGGAATGCGGTCACTATGCGGACCGCATGTCTGATATGCGGTCGCAAAATGCACCGCAGATTGACATGCGATCGCATATCGACCGCACATTTGACACGATTTTTGGAAACTTTCTGGAACGATTTGCGGTCAGAATGCGGTCCGCATGTTGATTCTGCGGTCGCATTCTTGACCGCATATTTGACACTTTTTCGGAAAAATTATTTCTCTACATTTTTGAAACTTAAATCACTACCAAGGGTCCGAACCGCGGCGAGCAAGCTCGCCGCGAAGAATTCTACGCATTCCTAACACATCATTCGGACCATGACACCACATCTACTAGGTTTTATGCACAAAAATTTTACGGGGCCTTACATAAGCGGCACAGATTACATTCCTTTTTATATTATTTTTCCGCTATTTATTATTTAATGTTCATAACTTGTATATTCCGAAATGTGTTAGGCTTACCTAGTCGTAGGGACTGGGTGCCATCACGACATGTTCACGATTGGTGGACTAGGGCCGTGACATGGTGGTATCAGAGCCAGGTTCATAGAAGTCACAGGACACAGACTGGTTACTTAGAGTCTCACTGATCGATACAGAGACGTCTGTATTTATCTACGAGAGGCTATGTAACTATTTAGGAAACTCTTCAATTCTTTGAATTCCTTATCGTGCGCCATTTATTCAGTTGGAGCCTTTGTCATACGTTCTTTTGCATCCACTCGTGTATTGAAATTGCGTGCTCGGTATCAAGTATGCGCCGACGGTTCGTGACGCTGCAGAGGGATTTCAAGGGAGTCAAAAATTTACTCAACCATTGTTACCGCGTGTCATCCATATCGATAATGCAAGAGAACTGAGAGATCTTCTATTGTGCACATGGGGGGTGTACTAGGTTCTGACATTCGGTTGATAAGTAAAGTCTTGAGAATGTTTACTTAACTGCATAATCGTCACAGTAATGGTAGAATCACAAGGTGGATATGGATCTAATGATAGTTGATGGTAATAAAGACTATATGGTACATATTAGATTTATAATTCGCGAAGGATTCAGCCAGCAGAGATACTGGGGGTAAATGAGTTTAACTGTCTT
This sequence comes from Nicotiana noctiflora, assembly GCA_032618575.1. Taxonomy (NCBI): domain Eukaryota; kingdom Viridiplantae; phylum Streptophyta; class Magnoliopsida; order Solanales; family Solanaceae; genus Nicotiana; species Nicotiana noctiflora. Next base: position 26,974 of record JASVEL010002376.1, on the reverse strand, counting down.
AAGAAGGACATGTACCAAACGAATGTCTTGGGATGTCTTATGATGAAGACGTACAAATTATAAAGGCTATTGTCATGGATTAGCAAGATACATCTTAAGGCTTCATGCCAAGTGAAAGGATTTCACTATCAACGATCAAATTATGGGTCATGTGTCATATCAGATTTGTCCTGCGATGTATTTAGGTGCTATTCAAAAAGTTCTTGAAAACTTGTGGATGGGCAAGAGTTGAGGCTCGTATGGTATGATGTGGGGACTTTTGATGTTCCTGTGTCCCTAATAAACTCTACATTTCATTATCAGCAGGGAAAAGCTTCGACAAAGGCTACATGGTGCTTCGTAGGCGTGTGAGAATCACAGTATGTTTTAAGATGTCGTTGGTAGGGAATGCTCGGAGCATGGAGCGTGAGGTCATACCTTATGGTGTCAGAATTCTAATAGGGCACATGTGGTTATGTTCGTTGAATCAAGTGAACTGCAGTTGAATAAGAGTAGATGACTTGAGAGAATGGTTCTAATGTGTTCGAGAGTCGTGTAATAGTGGCTTTGGGCTAAGTAGGAGAGTCCCACCGCTTACGATTGGGTCACAGGTTTAATTACCTGTGTGAATTCTGGATACTAGCGTATTAATGGTTATTGCAGCCACGGGAAAGGACCCTGTGTGGTAATTTGAGTATATGTATTGTTGAATGCATGTTACGGTTAGCCTTACTGACTCATGTTCAAACTTAAGGAAAGATTCATGATTTATGCCTCGTATAGGTGTAGGCTTCGAGGGAAGTGATCCCGTTGGGTGCTTTATCGAGGGGGGGAGGGTATTCATATGTTATAAAATTCAGTAGAGTGGGTTGCGTACTGGGGAAAGTCAGGGCCGGATGGCTCTCAATAGCGGTCCTAGTGAATTCAAGAGGTAAAGTGTGGTGTTTGATAATTCTGAGTCTATAAGTACAGTTGAGGCTCAAGCCTTTGAAGCAACTTATGAAGAAAAGCACAAAAACAATCTATGATGTTTTGACTTGTGGTGTAGCATTTGAGAGGAGTGAAATGGTCGTCGTTCTTGAGATAGCATGGCCTCATGATTTCAGGTGATTCGGGGTGAGTGTGGTTGAAATAAGTTAGGTATTGAAAGGAGATATTAACATTATAAGGCAATCCCGGATAAACTGGAAGGAAGTAGATTGATTAGCCATTGTTGAGTTGGCATATTGGTGTCAATGATCGATTCATACAACGTGATCGAGTTATGCATGTGATTTGTGGTGGTGCATTTGAGACTTGTCGGCCGTAGTGGTTGATGTTATTCTAAAGTATTCTTCTGTTAGGGGCCTGTTACGAGTAGGCAGATCTCGAAAAGGGTTAAGGCGGCTTGGACCACTACTTAGAGATTGGCATATTCGATGGTTATGAGAATTCGCCTGTATATTGCTATAGTTCTCCTGAAGTGAGTTAAATGAAAAGCCTTATGTGATGAAGTTATTTGCCTATTATTAGTTCTAGAGTTGTGATGGAAATCGTATCTATCGTATACCGGCACGTGAGGTGCAGTGAGTGGTATGGAATTTGAAGTAAGGACCAAGATCGCAGTTTGGTCAATAAATGTGATATAAAGAGCTCGGATGAGCAGGAAGGGAGTTTCAGCATTTTGAGTAAGATGGGTATTAACATCAGTATCACTTGAGATCGGTATTCTGTGAGAAAGGCCTTGCATCCCGGTTAGGGACTCCTGGTTGCTTTTTAGTGTTAGTGCAGCCGGTGGTTCAAATGTGCATGCCTGTTTAATTATTCGGAAGATGGTGGGAGCTTGTCCCACAAGAAGATTGTATAGGTGTGACATGTAATCACTTGATTGGTTAGAAATTTAAACCAAGTATGAGGATTTTGGTGATATCATCCATTTGAGAATTTATGCCTGGAGGGCACTCTACTTATTGGGTTATAGACCTGTGAAATATTATTGACTTAGCTTGGCACGACCAGGATAGACTTAAGGTCGGTGGATAGATTTAAATGTGGTAGTGAGCCTTGCGTCAGGCCGGTTGTGTTTCTTCTAGTAATGCGCCCTTTATGGAGGGTAGTCGCGGTCTTATTTCGCGGTTAGTTAACTCATGCAAAGATATATTGCGCCGTATAAGTTGTGAGATGGCTTGGTAAATTCTTTATGTGTTGAGGTTCCGCTCAGTGGTGATGTATGAGCATGATGGCTCTTGAGACTTATATCGCACCTCAGTTGTGCTTGAGTTTGTAGCCTATGGCGCTATATGTTTCCTTGTGACTGATATCATGCACCTTAGTGTGCTTATGATCAATATTCAATATTTTGATGTGATGAGCTATTCAGCTCGACATATGACTCCTTGTGTGAGTCTATATTGTTTGGATCGGGTGGCACGCCGCCATGGTTATATTGTTGGGATCGGGTGGCACGCTGCCATGGTTATATTGTTGGGATCGGGTGGCACGCTGCCATGGTTATATTGTTGGGATCGGCTGGCACACCGCCATGGTTATATTGTTGGGATCGGGTTGCACGCCGCAATAGTGTGATGTTTATTTCAGTGTCTATAATTCTTTTGATGTGTTCTGTTTCCTATTTTTCTGAGGAGATCCATGTTAATGTGAGATTTGGATAGCTCTCTCTAGTGTTCGCCTTCCTTTGTATCACGTACGAATTAGTAGATTACTAGCACATTGTGTCATCTTGTGGGGATTTTGATTATGTCTGAGGTGGCTTATCGCCTGAGCAGTTCGTACTGGATGAGATGAGATTATGGGATTTGGGATCAGTTCAAACTGATTATATGAGATATATTATGGAGGAAAAGATCATCCTCTGGTTTAGGACAAGGTAATGGATCTTGTCAGGAGTATAGACCCAGTGAATTGTTGATTCAGTAGTTGGTTATGGATATCGGCACATCTCTTCTGTCGTGTCAGTATTGTAAAATTTAGAACGAGACCTATGTAGATCATGAGGTGCAATGGGAACATCTGATTCGTTAAATTTTTGACTAATTTGGTCATAAAATATTATTGTGGTCCTGTGGATTTTGTGTTGCAAGGTAAGAATCCAGCAAGGTTAGGACGTCATGTTTGAGGACGGCGTTTGAGAAATATTGAGTGATCTCTTGATGAAAACAAGCCTGGCATAGAATTCCGGATGTTGGAATTAGGCTCTAAGACTTAATTGTTTGGACAAGAGGGAACATCTTCAGATTATATCAGGCTAATGTGCTCAGCCGAGTCCTACATTTATTGGCCCGTTTGAGATTTTGAGGCATGTTGGGGAGGTTGCTTATGAGTTGGCCTTACCTCCCAGCCTAGCCGGAGTCCATCCCGTATTTCATGTCTATATGCTCCGGAGATACCATGGTGACCCGTCACATGTGTTGGATTTCACTTCGGTTCAGCTAGACGAGGACCTGTCTTATGTTGAGGAGCCAGTGGCCATATTAAATAGGCAAGTCAGGAAGCTAAGGTCAAAGAACATCGTTTCAGTAAAGGTGCAGTAAAGGGTTTAGCCGGTCGAGGAGGCGACTTGGGAGACTGAGCAGGATATGCGCAGCCAATACCCTCACCTCTTTACCACTCCAGGTATGTTTTCTATGCTCGTTCGAGGACGAACGAATCTTTTAAGTGTGGGAAAATGTAACGACCCGGCCGGCCATTTTAGAAAATTACGCCCCGATCCCCAATTTAACTATTCCCCTAAGTTCATTTCTGCTATTGTGGTTTGCCGGGAGGGTCGGTTCTGGAATTCGGAGTGTTTTGGGACGCTTAGTCCCTAAATAGAAGCTTTATAATTGGAAAATGGCCCGTAGCCGGAACAGTGTTAAGACGACCTCGGAACAGAAATTTGATGGTTCCATTAGCTATGTTAGGTGATTTCGGAGTTGGAAGCGCGTTCGGAATGTATTTTGGAGGTCTGTAGCTCAATTAGGCTTGAAATGCCGAAGTTTGAAATTTTGGCGAATCCGAACGATAGGTGAGATTTTGATCCGGGGGTTGGAATGGAATTCCGACAATATCTGTAGCTTCGTTATGTGATTTTGGATATGTCCGCAAATTTTCAGGTCATTTGGACATCGTCTGATCTGGTTTTGGATCGAATGTTAGTTTCAGAAGTTTTGAAGAAACTTAGGCTTGAATCCATTTAAAATGGGTGATTTTGATGTTTATGATGGTGTTTTCATGTTACGAGCAAGTTTGAATGAGGTAATGTGATGTATTGGTGGCTTTGGTTGAGGTCTCGGGGGTCTCGGGATCATTTCAGATGCCCAATGGGCAAGTTTTGATCATAAAATTGCAGCAGAAAAATTGCAGACAGTGATTGCTCTATGCGATCTCATAGAGTCATTGTGATCACATAGAAGAGCCTGGAGGGGTGAGGAAAAATGTTCTATGCGATCGCATAGCTAGGGGTGCGATCGCATAGGCTTATTACACCGCACAATGCGATCGCATAGCAAGTGTCGCGATCGTGGAGAAGAAAAATGATGAGGCTTGGGAGTTGTACTATGCGATCGCATAGGAGGGAAAATCGGCTGAAAAAAAAACTTAACTCTATGCGATTGCATAGGTCCATTGCGATCGCATAGAAGGAATGGCCTGTCAGTGAAATATTAAGACCAGAACAGTCAACCCGCGACCCCCACACACAAAAACACCATTTTTGAGCTCCAAGAGATGAAATTGACGGGGAAACGCTGGGATATCATCGGGAAATCATCGGGGGTAAGTCTCTGGACCTTAATTCGTTAATTTATCATGAAATCCTTGATTATTTCACTGAAAATGGAAGATTAAAGGTGGGTTTGAGCCTTCGGCCTAATATTTAGGAAATCTTTGATTTGAATGGGCAAACGGAGTCCGATCTCGATAAATTTTATATGCACGGACTCGCATTGAGATAAGGAACCTGATTATATAAATTTCGTGATTTTTCGATAAGCGTACCAAAAGTCGGGTTTTGGCAACTTGTGGGTTTTGGTGTATTTTAAGTTGTTTTGATTGGGTAATGCCCAATTGGCCTATGTTGATGTGATTCTATTGATTTTTTATCAGATACTACACCTATAAAGCCCGACAGTCGTGGCAAGAGAGTTGTCTCTTAGCGGTTTTATACCGGAGTCGAGGTAAGTGGCTTGTCTAGCCTCGTGTGGGGGAATTTTCACCCCTAGGATATTATGTGATAGTTTAAATGCCTTGTACGCGAGGTGACGGGCGTGTACATGTGCTGGTTGTTGTAGCACATACTTTACTTTAATTGTCCGATTAGTGATATTCCTGCTCTTAGCTGATTAAATTGATACTCTTACCCGGTATTAGTTAGAAAAGCATGATTAGATAGGATTTAACTGTCTAGTTGCCTAATTGTCTTACTTGAACTTCTTGATAATTGTTAGAACTACTTTCGGTGAAGTTGTAGTTAAGCATATTATATTCTCTCTGTGTATTCCTTTATTTGTTATGTTTGCGGACTGCGGGTTCAATTCCCGGAGATCCCAGGGCTGTGGGTTCGATTCCCAGAGACCCGGAGTGGTATTGTTTGTGTACTGCGGGTTCGATTTCTGGAGATCCTGAGTAATTGTTGTGGACTGCGGGTTCGATTGCTGGAGATCTTGAATTATTGACTATTTTCGGTGAAGTTGTAGTTAAGCATATTATATTCTCTCTGTGTATTCCTTTATGTTTTGTGTTTGTGGACTGCGAGTTCGATTCCCGAAGATCCCAGGGCTGTGGGTTCGATTCCCAGAGGCCCGAAGTGGTATTGTTTGTGGACTGTAGGTTCGATTCTCGGAGATCCTGAGTTATTGAGATATGGACTGCGGGTTCGATTCCCGAAGATCCTGAGTTATTGAGATATGGAATGCGGGTTCGATTCCCGGAGATCCTGAGTTATTATTGTGGACTGCGGGTTTGATTCTCGGAGATCCCGAGTTATTGTTATGGACTGCGGGTTCGATTCCCGGAGATCCTGAGTTATTGATATATTATTGAGATGTGGACTGCGGGTTCGATTCCCGGAGATCCTGAGATTCCCGGAGATCCTGAGATTTAATTGTAGATGGTTGTAGAAATCACTTTATTATTGTTAATTCGGAATTATTATCCTTTAAACTGCTTATTATTGTTACTATCATTTTGTTATATTTTCTCTCAGTAGGGCCCTGACCTTTCTCGTCACTACTCCATCGAGGTTACGCTTGGCACTTACGAGTACCGCTGTGGTGTACTCATGCTACTCTTCTGCACACTTTTGTTGTGCAGATCCAGGTACATCAGGGCAGGCTCACACCAGGTGATTCAGCAGCGTTTATGGGAGACCTCGAGGTATGATCCGCTACGTCCGCGGATCCGGAGTCCTTCCTTCTATTCTGATAGTATTATTAGATGTTTTCCTTCATTTTGTTGTTAGATACTCTTTACATATAGAGCCACAGTTGTATATTCTCTTTTAGTCTGTGTTACCCGTGGGATTCCGGGTCTTGGTGGTGTTATATACAGTGTGTTTTGACGGGTGTATGTGCCAAGCGACACGGATTACATTCCCTTTTATATTATTTTTCCGCTATTTATTATTTAATTTTCATAACTTGTATATTTTGAAATGTCTTAGGCTTACCTAGTCGTGGGGACTGGGTGCCATCACGACATGTTCACGATTGGTAGACTAGGGCCGTGACAATTATCAATCTTTGTTTACTACTCAACACTCTTACAGTAATAATTCATATTGGAGTCCTAGTAATTTGAACCCTACTTACAATGATATACAAGATATAACCATTCCTTTTACTCATGCTGAAATCAAACATGTTATGTTTGATTTTAAACCTTATAAGGCTCCTGGACCAGATAGACTTCATCCATATTTTTTCCAAAAATACTTGTCTGCAGTACAAGACAAGGTTACTAAGTTTTGCGAAGATCTATTCTACACTAATAGTATACCTGCTGAATTAAATAAAACACTAGTGTGTCTAATACCAAAATTAAAGCATCCTTCTGCTATAACTCAATTTCGTCCTATTAGTCTTTGCAATACTTTATACAAGCTTATTACAAAAATAATTATTAGTCGACTAAAACCTATTGTTAATAAAATAATAGGACCTACACAAATAAGCTTTCAACAAGGTAAAAGAGCTTGTGATAAAGCAATAATTGTTCAGGGAGCCATTAACTACATTGCAAAAATGAATGGTAAATTATCAGCCATAACCCTTAAATTGGATTTAGAAAAAGCCTTTGACCGCCTGAAATAGTCTTTCTTTAAAAAATATTAAGATACTTTCACATTCCAGAACCAATGATATCATTAATTATTTCTTGTGTTACCACAAGTTCTATATCTATCATCATAAATGGTACAAGGACTCCGTACTTCTCACCAACAAGAGGAATAAGACAAGGGGATCCTTTGTCCCCTTATCTTTTTATAATGTCTATGGAAATTTTATCCCAAAATATTTTAAGAGATGTGGACTACTTACGATGGCATCCTATTAAGATCTCCACCAATGAAACTCCACTTTCACACTTATTCTTTGTGAATGACATAATTTTATTCTCAAAAGTAATTACCAAAAGCCGTCATACAATTGTAGATGTACTAAATGACTTATGTTATATTCAGGACAACAAATAAACTTTGAGAAATCAAAGATTTATTTCTCAAAAAATGCCAAGCAGGAAGACAAATAATTTGCTACAAATTCCTTCATTATAAAAGAAGGAAGTTCCTTCGGAAAATATTTAAGATTTCCTATGTTCCAAGGAAAATCAAGACTTCCAATTCCTTCTTGATAATTTTAAAAATAAACTTGCTGGATAGAAAATAAATTTTATAATAATGGCTGGCAGAGCTATGCTTATTAAATCAACTTTGAATAACTTACCTTATGGGGCACTACTACTACATGAAAAAAGATTCACCTCCTAAAATGGAACACTGTTACCACTCCTAAAGAATCAGGTGGTCTGGAAATACAAAAACTTAAGGTTAAAAATTCAGCACTCATAGCTAATTTAGCTTGGAGAGCTTTTAAGTCACCTAAATCCTTGTGGGTACGAATTATTCTTAATATATACTTGAATAAGAAAAATGGTTGCAAATACTTTCGCATTTGGTCCAATTTAATGAAAAGCTGGAAATCTTGCCAAAAGGGTTTATAATGGAGAATTGGAGCATGCCAACATATTAAGTTTTAGGATGATCCCAGGTTAAAACCTGGTATTTCATTACGCTCTCTTATTCAATGACCTCTTTCAATAAATCAACATCTTATTAAAGTTTCGTCCATCCTCAAAAATATTAATTGGGATTGGGAGAATATTCTGTTTGAATTACCTATGGATATCGTGCAAGCAATCAATAATATTTACATTTCTCATCTAAAAAAGGATCATGACACTCCCTACTCGGGCCTATCTCAATTTAGTGAATTTACAACAAATTCGAGCTATCATTGCCTAATTGAAATAGGCACTAATAGAAATACACAATCACAAAATTTCAACTATATAAGCTTCCAATAGTACCTAAAATCAAAACTTTCATTTGGTTATTATGCCATGATCAACTTCCCACTAAAGTATACCTTACACATATACACTTAATACAAAATAACATACGTGAGTACTGCCAAGATATAAAAGAAACAATTCGACACATTTTCATTAAATGTAAGAATGCTACACTCTTTTGGAAGGAACTAGGTCTTACAAATCTAATTAACTATATATACACCATTCAGGGTACTAAAAATTGGGTTGATACTTTAATTAACTTATAAAGTTAGTCTCCCGTATAAATTAAGGCTAACCACCTTCCTTCCTATTTGCTTATGGAACATTTGGTTAACTCGAAATAAGAACAATTTCAACTCCCTAAAGGAAAAAGTTAACATTTCTACAATTTCCATGCAAGTCACTGGGTTTGCTTATCTTGCTGCTCATTATCAAAAACCCAGGAAAAAACGTCCCCACATGCATAAATGGCAACCACCTACACAAAATTACTACAAATTGAATATTGATGGTGCTACTGGTACTAATGTCAATGGTATTGGGAGAGTAATTCGTTATTCAAAAGGGGTATGGATACTAGGTTTTGCACAAGCCATACATAAGGGATCTGCTATATTAACTGATCCATGCTTTTATTATAGGCCTTACTTTAGCTTTGTAATATAATCTAAAGCCTATAGAGATAGAGCGGGATGTTAAGCACATAATCTCTATATTACAAAATGACAATGATCATTATACTAATATCATAAATGATTGCAGGTACCTCCTCCACCAGGTTTATAATCCGCAAGTACGATATGCATACAGAGAACAGAACATGGTAGCAGATCAATTAGCAAAGACAACCAAACTTTTTGTACCAATGCTTGATCCTTGTGTTTATGATATAGCACATGTTTTTGCAACAACAGCACTGGACAAGGACAAGCATCTCTTTTTGGATGTAACTACAAATCAAACAGTAGTTAATATTAGTAGTAGTAACTATGTTAATACTATAGTGCATGATAAAGATAGAACTAGAACTAACTATGGTTTGCCTACTAGTATTTTACCTAACTTTTGTAATAGAAGTCTCTGTATGTGGTAATTAATTAATTTATATATATATATATATATATATATATATATATATATATATATATATATCACCAAGAAAAAAGAGTTATTCTTTGTGAATTTTGTTTCGGAGTCCTTTTGATGTAAGGAATTAAGAATGCATCAATGTTTATCCATGGAAAAATAGTGAATAGATGTCAACCATTTTTTTTTTTTGTGCATACGTCAGCGCGGATAAACAATTTCATATCCTTTCCTTTGCTCAAACATAAAGATTCCAATTTAACTTTATTCAACTAGGTTTTTCTCATCGAGTTAAACATTTTTCTCAACCTTGTAATTTATAATAAAAGCAGCTAAAAACCGGATGGTTAGATTTTGTGGATATCAATTCAATTAGCCCCATATTTTCTAATTATAAATTCAATTACTAAAAGCCATTAATTTCAAAACTATATTGTCAGTTCTTTTAATAAGAGAAGAATAACAGAAACTTGTATTCCATCAATTATCTGCTGGTTTGCTGGGTATTTTATAAATTTTTATTCACTGAGGTTTATAAGTTGACATTATATACTACTATAAAAGTTAACAACTGTATTTATGATTTATTTAATTAATATGAAAGTTATCATATGCGTTTCGGTCGTTATCCCAACAAGGAATCCAACAGCATGGTTTGACCACTGACGTGAAACTACCCCTTTTATATTCTGGTCGTTGGAACTCTTTTCATTTTAGCTAAGAGGTTTCATATTGTAATATCCTCTAAACGAATCATGGAAACTGTGTGGATTTGTCTTGCCAAATTAGTACAGGAGATTTGACGCCGTATTTTATATTTGTGCCACTTTTTAATTTGTACCTTATTTTTAAAAATTATTGATTTAGTAGTCAACTGATAGAAAATCTATAATAACATGATAATTACACCTCTAGCAAAAGATATAAACCTGCATCATGCATTAACCGAGTGATCTGCAACCAGGGGCGAAGCTACATGGTAGCAAGGGTGGTCAACTGACCATCCTCGTCGAAAAATAATACCGTGTATATAGCTAAGATATTAGAATTTATATATATCTAATACATATTGAACACCCTTGTAACAGTGAAGAGCCATAGTCCAGTGGCAAAAGGTAGTCAAAACTACTTTAGGGATGCAGGATTGAACCTGCACCTCAACATTTATTTTTTCATGTTCAAGTTTGAACACCCTTGAATAATTTTCTGGCTTCGCCACTGTCTGCAACCTCATTCATGAAAAAAGATCTTCTCCTCTCCTCTCAGCAGTCTTATCAAGAAATCAGAAACTTGTCCAAATTCATCTTCAGTATTACACTTGCATGAAATTGTTTCACGTTGAAGCTAAAACTTCATCGAATGTAGCATGAAGTTGTTTCATGTTGAAGCTAAAACTTCATGCTAATTGTTTCACATTGAAGCTAAAATTTCATGTTAATGCATGTTGCAGCTATTTACCCTACAGTCTACAATTTTTTCATAAGTTTTATCCGAACTTCAGTCTAATGCATGTTGAAGTTATTTAGTTCATTTGCTAAAATTTCATATAAAAATATGCTTAAGTTTTGTAATGCAGTCTACAATTTTGTCCTTAGTTTTATCCAAAACTTCAATCTAAACAAGCTGAAGTTCTTTTTCATTTGCTAAATCATCAGCCTAAACATGCTTAAGTTTTGTCCTGTTGTTTGTCGATAGTCTTTAACTAAAAAAAGGACAAAATTATCTTTTTAAAATGCTTTTAACAAGAAAAAGAAAAAGGGTACGGATGCAAACGAAAAAATAAAACGGGTATAAGTTAAAAAGGGGCGATCAAATAAGGCGCCTCATGCAATTTTTACAATAGTATGAACACCAGTTGGATCAAATTTATATTTGAGGTGTGTGAACAAAGTGCCACATAAAAACCAGAAAAGAAAAATAAGCTGCATATAAGGATTTGGTTATTCTTAATAGTGAAAGGCCTTTGGGGGAAAATCGTGTGGTTTTGGTCCAAAGCGAACAATATTACACCATGTTAAGAGTAACTTTGGATCGTTTTACCCCAACAACTAGTATTAGAGTCAATTATTGTGTGGAACAAGTATGAAGACCGTAGAATGATAGCGTAGGAACTAGCTTAGTGCATTTTCCCATCTATTGTCGGTTAACTGCCTTTTTCATGTAGCGTTAAATACGCATGCACAACTTCTCTTTTGGCTATGATGATAGTGAATACTCGGATCATGTGGGTTGAACATAATTAATCTCCAAATTAGCTTATAATTGGTGATGGGTCATATGAAACTTAGTTCAAAGGGATATTGTTGGAGTGTCTGTTAACAAAGTTTCATGTAAAAAGTAGAAAAGGAAAATAAGCTACTTATAAAGATTTGCATACTCTTAAGAGAATCTTACAAAAATGTCCAAAATAAGTTGAAACTTACAAATCTCTAGCTATTAATCACAAACTTACTAAAATTAGCCAAACACATACAAAAATTAAAAATCCTGATACATAAAGATTCTTTCTCTCTAAAAGTCAGATGAAAAGATCTTCTTTCATATTTTTATGTATACTCAGCAACATTAGATGTAAGACAAAAAGGAACCATGGATGAGGTAGCAAACAAGGTGATAAAATACAAAGAAAAGAAAAATACAAGATTCCAAAAACCTAAGCAAAAAGTAAAATTATTCAATGGGTATGGTTGAAATTTATTGAAAACATATAATTAAATGATTCAATATACAAAATTTGAGGAAGATTGAAGGTGGTTTGAACTAGTTTTGAGACAATTGAGACAAAATTCATATTTAAAATCGAGTGTACATATTTATCAAACATGTATCACGCATGTAATCTTATACACAAGTATATATGGATATACAAGTGATACATATTGAATACACATATGATATATATGTGGTACATAGTCTAATACACATATCATCTTTTTCAAGTTCATCTTCTACTTCGAATTTTCAATTCAAACCACCTCAAAACTCCACCAAATCATCCCAAAATTGAGATTCAAACTCTTTAAGATGTACCCAATCTATTCCAATAACACCCACCCAAAAACATGTAAAATTTGACTTTTTAATGCTACAAATAGGTAATTGATTAATATTGATAGCATTTGGCTAATATTAGTAATATTATGAATTGGTTAATTTTTTTACTAATCTACTTATGGGCTGACATAACTGGTAGTTTTCTCTACTCTTAATGGCGTGAGGCTGTTACGACACAAAATCCATCTGAAGAAGTCGTGATGGAACCTAGTCTCTAAAATTAGGTAAGTCTAACATTAACAGAAAATAACAACAATCTTCGAACAATTTCGAAAGAGAAATCTCTAAATAATTTACATTCTGAAACCATTAGTACAAGTCATAACATTTCTAGGAGTAATTATACATAATAAATATATCACTATTCCGGAAGAAATAAAAACAATGAAAATAAATGCAATAAAAGGTGACTTCGGAGCCTGCGAACGCCCAGCAGTTATACCTTTGTAACGACCCGGCCCAACATCGTAGATATTGTCCGCTTTGGGCCACGCCCGCACGGATTTGGTCCTCCTGCAGCCCAAGACTGGGGAAAATACGTCTACCAATGTTGTCCAAGGCCTCTACTTAACTAGCCCAGGACTCCCTCTCAATTCCGATGTGGGATATTTGGAGAACTACAGTGCTTGTTAAGTAGAGGCATTGTAGTTAAGTAGAGGCCTTGGACAACATTGGTAGACGCGTTTTCCCCGGTCTTGGGCTGGAGGAGGACCAAATCCGTGCGGGCGTGGCCCAAAGCGGACAATATCTACGATGTTGTGCCGGGTCGTTACAATTGGTATCAGAGCCGACTCTCTAAGTACGATGTGTTGGGTACCCTCAACGAGGACGTTGAATCCTTGTTGGTGGGCGGAGTACAGTGGTTCCTGGAACAGGCATTGTAGTTCTCCAAATATCCCACATCGAAATTGAGAGGGAGTCCTGGGCTAGTTAAGTAGAGGCCTTGGACAACATTGGTAGACGCGTTTTCCCCAGTCTTGGGTTGGAGGAGGACCAAATCCGTGCGGGCGTGGCCCAAAGTGGACAATATCTACGATGTTGGGCCGGGTCGTTACAACCTTGAAGTCTCCAGCCACACCAAGCATAAGTCTCAAAATAAACTCGATCCAAAGTACTTGATTCTGCACAAAAAGATGTGAAGAAGGATAGTATGAGTACACCATGGTGGTACTCAGTAGGTATCAAGCCTAACCTCGGTAGAGTAGTGACGAGGTCAGGTCAAGACACCTACCGAACATTAAACTCGATCAGGATATGACATAAAGCTAACAGGATAGGGGTATTGATGTAACGCCAACAACATGAATAAATTAAATTACAAAAGTAATGAAGATAAGGGAAAAACACGAATGGCAATGAGTGTTAACCAAGTGATTAAACAACAACACAATAGGGGTATAAACAAGTGTAAATATGCTCTAATAGGGAAAGGATGCCTACTTAACCGAACAAATTGTTCCTATTACGTGATTCTAATAATTTCATTTCTCGTAATCTCATACCAAAAGTCATAGCTTCCAATCATTTAAAACATTGAACCTTGTGCCCACTTCTTTTCATCTCACTTTGTACGAAAAACTTACATGCTACTCGGTACATAATATCTGTATCAATTACTAATTAAGATGATCAAGAAATTCTATTTGTATATACATCATAAAGTAAATTTAGAGTTTCTACACCAAATAGGAAAGTCATTGAGAAAGATGAGTTTTGTTTTAGAAATCATTTGAGTGAAGAAAATAATATTTTTGAATAAAATTCAACAACGAATAGCTATTTCATTTTACATAGAATTTATTAAGTTAAAACATAATAACAATTATTTTTTAAGTAAAATAAAAACCTCAGATAAGTTAATAATATTAACATTGGGAAGTCAATTGTCACTACCCCAACCCCGATCGTGATGGCGCCCAAGACAGTGCTAGGCAAGCCCGACCATGTTATCCATTAAAACTAGCCAATTATTAATTATAGATGATCAATTAAACTTAATGGCATCTTTTCATATCAAAACGATAAACGTGGAAGTAGAAGCATACAAAATATAGTCCGAACCAAATCGTGGTGTCACAAGTCTGAGCCTCTACATCGAAATATCCTACACAATACAAGTCTAGGCAGAATGAAAGCAACAAAATGATAAGAGGGAGAGATCAGGTCATGCGGACGTCGGCAGCTACCTCGAAGTCTCGTCGGGATAATAGTGATATAGCAGCTGCGGTAGCTCGAATGCTCTCTGGAACCTGTGAATCTGCACAAAAAGTACAGGGGAGTGGGGTGAGTATATTTCAACTCTGTGAGTTAGGGGTGGGCATATATCGGGTAAAACCGATAACCCGAACCGTTAATTCTTTATTGGGTTATCGGTATTGGGTTATTGGGTTAACGGTTCGGTAACGGGGTAAACAATTATTTTTATTGGGTTATCGGTTCGGTCTCGGTTTATATTTTTGTTATCGGGTAAAAACCGATAACCCAATAAGAATATAGTAATTTACTAATCTACCCTTATATACTAGGGTTTCTTTTATTTTGCTAGTTTCCTATTTCCCTTCCCTCATTCCCTGTTCCCTCGCCAGTCGCCTCTTCCAGTCTTCTCTTTAGTTAGTTCACTCCAAGAACAAGAACCAGTCGGCGTAGCCCCCAACTTTAGAGTTCAGTACCTCTTTTCATTTTCCCATTCTCCCGCAGCGGCACAACCCCCCGAACTTCAGTCTTCAGTCGGCGCATCCCCCAACTCCAAGTTCAATCGCATCGTGTAAGTTTGGCTCAAGATTTTTGTTTGCTTCTTGTTAATTGTTGTGTTTGCTCAAGATTTTTGCCTCTGTTTGCTTCTATTTTTGTTTCCTATTAGAGGAGTAGCAATTTTCTTATATTCATTTTAATTAATCGAGTTAACATAAGTGATTTTGTGCTATATGGTGTTGCTGTGTATATGTATTTTAAGCTAGTTCAGTAATTTTTTATATTTTAAGCTAAATCCGTAGTTATATGTATTTCATTTTGAGATTTATTTTCTCGCAAACTCACAGTGACACAAAAATAAGGCCGAAAATAGAAGCTGTTTATCAATAGGTAAGTAGACAATAATTGTTAGAATTTACTTTACTTCATGTTTGGGTATGTGAACTGTGAAGAGAGCCGTCGTTTTTGCTTCCTTCAATAATTAATCATTTTGAACAAAATAGAAGTTTGACCATGAGTTGCGTAACTAATATTTTGAATACTGCTATGTCATTGAACAAATGAATCTAACATTTTACTCCTCCAATCATTTGGGTGTCATTGCATTTTGACTCTTAACGTTTTACTCCTCCATTGCAAGAACGTGGAATGGGTTTATCTTTTCATGAATTTTGACTCATGTTTTCAGTATAATATTTCAGTTTAATTGTAGTTTTATCTTATCGGGTAAACCGATAACCGAACCGATAAGGATCAATAACCGATAAGTCGATAACCGATAACTAATATCTTATCGGTTTGGTTATCGGGTTATGATATTTGTAAACCGATAACCGATAGGCAAAACCGATAATTTCCAAAACCGAACCGAACCGACCGATGCCCACCCCTACCCAGTGCCCAATAAACAACAACTGAAAATAAGAACACATGTACTATCACTAAACATTTCTAGGGTTAACCTCACAGGTAAGTCATCTCTACAGTGAATACCCCCATTTCCAGTCCACATCTATTTCACCAAGGTCCCACACTTACCTAGTCCTCAGTCGTACTGCTACAGCGTACAACCGATCCCATGTATATACGTGTATGTGTACATGAGTCTATAATGCGACGCCGCGTAGCCCGATCCAATATATATAGGTATATATATATTTATGTATAATGATATGACGTGCAGTCCACCCCAATACATATAACGCTACGGCGTGCAGCCCGCTCCAATATAAATATAATGCTCCGGCATGCAGCCTGCTCCAATATATATAACGCTGCGGCGTGCAGCCCGCTCCATTTAACGTCGACTGCGCTCCATTTAACGTCGACGGCGCTCACTGGGGTCCCTCGGCCCAAGCGCTATGATACTGTGGCGTGCAGCCCGATTCACACATATATTACTGCAGCGTGCGGTCCGATCCAATATATATATATATATATATATATATATATATATATATATATATATATATATATATATATATATATATATATATATATATATACATAGTGGGTCCTCGACCCTATCCCAGTCAGTATAGACATGGCGTCTGAGGCCCAATATAATATCTCATAGTGGGTCCTCGATCCTACCTCAGTCAGTATAGACTTGGCCTCTCAGGCCCACTCAGCTACAACAGGGTATTTCCACCCTAGGTATTCTCTCTCACAGTACACATCTAGTACTGGCTCATGATATGCTACACAGCTAATATTACGGCTGAGTGTATGTTTCTAACATGATATAAGGGTCACCTAGCTCTACAGGTTTCCCTAATACTCTACAGATCGGCACAAGGCCCCAAACATGTCTACCAGCCCAACTACACAGCTATAAGCTCATTCACAGTCATAATACACAATAAACTATCAGTCGGGAAGGACCAAGTCCAATCCCCTAATCTCAATGCCACCACGCCCGTCACATGACACGTGTTTCATCTCAACATAGCATTGTATAGTGCAAGTACGGGGTTTCAAACCCTCAGTACATTATTTACTACCACCACTCACCTCAATCCGGTAGAAGTCCTAGCCCGCTTTGTGCTTGCCACACAAATCAATCTCCTCGGATGCCAAATCTGCTAGAATGAATCAATATAGGCTAATTAGACATAATCCAATCGAAATAACTCGATTTACACCAAAACCCACAAAGTTGTCAAAATTCAACTTTTGATACGCTTCTCGGAAAATTATGAATGTTGTATTTTCGGAATCTTTATCTCAACACGAGTCTATACATATAAAGTATGCCAAAATCGGACTCCGTTTGACCATTCAAATCAACGTTTTATCATAACCCTGGCTTAGGGCTAAATTCCTCCATTAATTCTTCCAATTTCAGTGAAATAAGGAGGATTCTAAGATAAAAACATGTATTTGGACCATAAAATTTACCCCCAATGATAACCCGGTGAAATCCCTTCAATTCTTCTTCACTTTGCTCTCTATTAACTCAATAATAGAGGTTTTTAATAAATGAGCTGCGAATGAAATGTTCTGGACTTAAATTCACTGCCAGCCCTCGTTACCCTATGCGATCGCAGCCTTTGGCATACGATCGCGATGCATAAATTTTGGGCGACCAGTTTTTCTTCTATGCGATTGCGTAGTCCCAAACGTGATCGCAGTGCTCAGCCTGGCTACTCTACGCGATCGCCATGTATTGTCCGCGATCGCACTGCTCTCGAGTCTTGCCTTACGCGATCGCATGAAGGGCCCTGCGATCGCGATGAACAATTCCTTCACCTCACGTGATCGCATCCCTCATGTCGCGATCGCGAAGAGCAAACCTCCCAGTTCTCTTTGATATACTACGCGATCGCATGGCCAGGCTTGCGATCGCGATGAGTAAAATTCTTCTGTAATTTAGTGCAGCAGATCAGTTGCTCATTTTGGCTCAAAATGGTCCGTTTGGATCCCCGAATTCATCCCGAGGCTCCCGGGACCCCAACGAAAATCACCAACATACTCCAAAACACATTACGAACTTGTCCCAATCCTAAAAACACACCCTTAAATACGGAAATCATCGAATCCTAGCGAATTAAAGCCTAAGTTTCATTTAAACAACCGCAACCAACATTCGATCAAATACCCGACCAAACGACCTCCGAATGACCTGAAAATTTGCAGGCATATCCAAAATTATCTAACGGAGCTACTGTAACTATCGTAATTTCATTCCGACTCCCGGATCAAAATCTCACCTACCATTCAGATTTCACCAAAATTTAACCTTAGCCAATTCAAGCCTAAAACTACACCGGATTCACTTCCGATCGCTCCCCTAACTCATAAATGACCTCCCGGAGCTGACCGAATCATTAGAATTTTATTCCTAGCTCTCTAACTCCCAAGTCAATGTCCAGTTGACTTTTCCCATCTTCTTAGAGACTATTTTTCTCATTTCCAACCGAAACCCAATCCAAATTAACTCAAACTCACCAAACATGCATATTGAAACATTAACAAGAATTTAACGGGGATTACGGGGTGATAACTCACATGATGACGGGCCGGGTCATCACATTCTTCCCAACTTAAGAAAACGCTCGTCCTCGAGCGGTTCAAGAAACATACCTGGAGACTCAAATAGGTGAGGATATTTGCTCCGCATCTCCTGCTCGATCTCCCAAGTGGCCTCCTCCATGGGCCGGCCTCTCCACTGCATCTTGACTGAAGCAATGTCCTTGGACCTCAACTTTTGAACCTGTCTACCCAGAATAGCCACTAGCTCCACATCATAATATAGATCACCATCAAGCTGAATCGTACTGAAGTCCAGCACATGAGACGGATCCCCGATGTACTTCCGGAGCATAGACACATGGAATACTGGATGAACACCGGACAAACTTGGTGGCAAGGCCAGCTCATATGCCACATCTCCAACCCTCCTAAGTACCTCAAAAGGACCAATGTACCTGGGACTCAGCTTCCCCTTCTTCCTAAACCGCATGACACCCTTCACACATTCAGCAATACTCTATTACCAACCATGAAAGACAACTCTCAAACCCTACGGTCTGCATAACTCTTCTGGCGTTACTGTGTTGTGCGAAGCCTCTCATGAATCAACTTCACTCTATCCAGAGCATCCTGAACTAACTCAGTTCCTATCAATCTATCCTCATCGGGCTCAAGCTATCCCACGGGAGATCTAAACCGTCTGCCATACAACGCCTCATATGGGGCCATCTCAATACTCGACTGATAACTGTTATTGTAGGCAAACTCAGCAAGTGGCAAGAACTCATCCCGTGAACCTCCAAAATCAATCACACATGCTCGCAACATATCCTCCAGGATCTGAATAGTGCGCTCAGAATGTCCGTTTGTCTGAGGATGAAATGCGGTGCTCAACTCAACCCGTGTACCTAGCTCCCGCTGAAATGCTCTCCAGAACTGAGAAGTGAATTGAGTGCCTCTATCAGATATGATAGACACTGGGACCCCATGCAACCTGACAATCTCCCGAATAAAGATCACCGCTAACCGCTCCGATGAGTAAGTAGTACATACTAGGATGAAATGTGTGGATTTGGTCAGTAGATCAACAATCACCCACACAGAATCGAACTTCCTCGATGTCTGAGGGAGCCAGTCACAAAATCCATGGTATTCCTCTCCTATTTCCACTCGGGAATAACCATACGCTGAAGAACACCGCTTGGTCTCTGATGCTCATACTTGACATGCTGGCAGTTGAGGTACTTGCCTACATGCCTAACAATATCCATCTTCATCCTTCTCCACCAGTAATGCTGTCTCAAGTCTCGGTACTTCTTCGCGGCACCTGGATGAATGGAGTACCGCAAGCTGTGAGCCTCCTCTAGTATCAACTCTCCAAGGCCATCTACATTGGGCACGCAAATACGGCCCTGCATCCTCAGAACACCATCACTATCAATAGTCACATCTCTAGCATCATTGTGTAGAACTCTGTCCTTAAGGACAAGCAAATGTCGGTAGTCATATTGGCGCTCTCTGATGTGATCATATAAAGAAGACCGAGAAACAACATAAGCCAACACTCGGCTTGGCTCAGAAATATCCAACCTGACTAGCCGATTGGCTAGAGCCTGAACATTACATGCAAATGGTCTCTCCCTAACTGGAATATAAGCTAGGCTGCCCATACTAACTGCCTTTCGGCTCAAAGCATCGGCCACAACATTGGCCTTCCCCGGATGATATAATATAGTGATGTCATAATCCTTAAGCAACTCCGGCCACCTCCGCTGTCTCAAATTAGGTCCTTCTGTATGAATAGATGTTCAAGACTGCGATGATCTGTATACACCTCACAAGAGACACCGTACAGGTAATGTCTCCAAATCTTCAGGGCATGAACTATGGCTGCTAGTTCCAAATCATGTACAGGATAGTTCTTCTCATGGGGTTTCAACTGGCGAGAAACATAAGCAATGACTCTACCCTCCTGCATCAATACACAACCAATGCCAACTCCCGAGGCATCACAATACACAATATAAGGATCTGAAGCTGACGGCAGTATCAAGACTGGTGCTGTGGTCAATGCTGTCTTGAGCTTCTGAAAGCTCTCCTCACACTCCTCGGACCACACGAAAGGAGCATCCTTCTGAGTCAATCTAGTCAAGGGTGAAGAAATGGAAGAGAATCCCTGAACAAATCGGCGACAATACACTGCCAATCCCAGGAAACTATGAATCTCAGTAGCTGAGGTCGGTCTGGGCCAACTCTACACCGCCTCTACCTTCCTCGGATCCACCTGAATACCATCACTGGACACCACGTGTCCTAAGAATGCCACGGAATCAAGCCAGAACTCACACTTGGAGAACTTGGCATACAACTTCTCCTCCCGCAACCTCTGTAATACAACTCTAAGATGCTGAGCATGCTCTTCCTGGCTACGAGAGTATACCAGAATATCATCTATGAACACAATCACGAAAGAGTCTAAATATGGCCGAAATACACTGTTCATCAGATGCATGAACGCGGCTGGGGCATTGATTAGACCAAAACACATCACAAGAAACTCATAGTGCCCAAACCTTGTTCTGAAGGCTGTCTTCATAATATCAGACTCTCTAATTTTCAGCTGGTGGTAGCCTGAACGAAGATCAATCTTCGAGAATACCCTAGCTCCTTGGAGCTGATCAAATAAATCATCAATGCGAGGCAGAGGACACTTGTTCTTCATTGTTACCCTGTTCAGCTGCTTGTAGTCAATACACATCCTCATAGGGCCATCCTTCTTCTTAACAAACAAGATCGGTGCACCCCACGGTTACACACTCGGCCGAATGAACCCCTTATCTAAGAGTTCCTGGAGCTGCTCTTTCAATTCCTTCAGCTTAGTTGGTGCCATACGGTATGGAGAAATAGAAATAGGCTGTGTGCCTTGCACCAAATCAATCTCGAAATCAATGTCCCTGTCCGGCGGCATGCTCGGCAGGTCTGAGGGAAATACATCAGGGAAGTCCCGCACAATGGGAACAGAACAATACTGGGAGTCTTAGCTCCGACCTCCCGCACAAATGCCAAATAAGAAAGACATCCCTTCCTAACCATTCGTTGGGCCTTGAGAAAAGATATTACCGTGCTGGGTACATAATCAGTCGTGCCTCGCCACTCGATCCTCTGAATGTCCGGCATAGCCAAAGTGACTGTCTTAGCATGACAGTCCAGAATAGCATGACATGGAGATAGCCAATCCATGCCTAATATAACATCAAAATCAATTATGCTGAGAAGAAATAGGTCCACTCGGGTCCCCAAACCCCCAACATTGACCAGACAGGACCGGTATACATGGTCTACAATAATATTATCCCCCACCGAGGTAGATACATGCACTGGCAAAGCAAGATACCCTCGGGTCGTGCCCAAATGAGGAGCAAAATATGTAGATACATAAGAATAAGTAGAACCAAGATAGAACAATACTGAGGTATCTCTATAGCAGACTGAAATAATACTTGTAATGACAACATCATAAGCAACAGCCTCAGATCGGCCCTGAAGAGCATATCATCTAGCCTGTCCGCCTGATCGGCCTCCCCGTCGAGGGCGACCCCTAGCTGACTGACCCTCACCCCTAGCTGGTGGGGCGGGTGATGGAGTAGAAGGTCTAGATGATGAGGGTTGCTCCCTCTACTGATATGACCTGGAATCAAAATGGGGACACTCCCTACAAATGTGCCCAAACTCTACGCACTCGAAGCAACTCCCAGGTGCAGGGGACTGAGACTGATGAGGACCCCTAGCACTAGAGTGTCCAGCTGATGAACTAGTCTGAGAAGAACCCTGGATAGATGAGGCCTATGAGGAACTCTGTGCTGGCATAGCGAGGAGAGATGGCTGGCTCTGGTGCGAACCCTGATAACCAAGGCTAGAAGATGACCTACAACAATCTGAGCGGCTCGACTGTGAAGATCTAAAAGAGCGACCGCAGCTCTACTGACCCTGGCCTCTAGTCTGAGTGCCACTAAAACTAGCTGATCCTCGAGGCCTCTTGGCCTCCCTCTCATCTTGCTCCCTACGATGATCTGTCTCTATGTCGCAAGCGATATCCACAACATCCTCAAAAGTACGGCTTAAAACCCTCTCTCGGGTCATCAGAATACGGATGGGATAAATAAGGCCATCAACAAAGCGTCCAATCCTCTCTCGGTCGATAGGAACCAACCACGGTGCATATCTAGATAACTCTGTGAATCTGATCTCATACTCTGATACTGACATGTCTCCCTGGTGGAGTCCCTCAAACTCCCTACGCATCTCCTCTCTCTGAGATCGAGGCACCCACTTCTCCAAGAACATAGTGGAGAACTCTGGACATGATAGTGGTGCTTCCCCTGCCGGTCTGCGGTGCTCATAAGCCTCCCACCAAGCGAAGGCCGGTCCCTGGAACTGAAAGGTAGCGAAGGACACACCACTAGACTCCAAGATCCTTGTCGTATGGAGCATCCTGTGGCACTTGTGCAGAAAACCTTGGGCGTCCTCACCAGGAGCACCAGTGAACACTGGAAGAGATAATCTACAGAACCTCTCGAGATGACGCTGCTCGTCGTCAGTCATAGCTGGACCCTGTCCCCCTGAACATGATATGCTGGCTATACTGGGACCACAGGCTGAACTGAAGGAGCTCAGGGGTCTGTAGACCCTGCACCGCTGGCTCTAGAGTGCATGCTGCGGGGGTCTGATGACCACCCATGGTCCCTGATGCAGCTGCTGCGGTAGTAACTAAAACTGCCTCTGCCAGGCCAGTGCAAACTGCTAATATCTGAGCCATGGTCTCCTATAGACCCGGAATGACAATGGGCACAGTTGTTGCCTGAACTGGTGTTGCTGGAGCCTCAACAACTGGAGGTTGTGGGTCACCTGGCACTACCTCAGCTGCCCTACCTCCACCACGACCATGGCCGCGTCCACGACCTCTAGCAGGTGGAAATGGTGGTTGTCCACCTCATCTGGAAGCTCGAGTTCTCGCCATCTGCGAGAGAATAGAATATCAAAGTTCAGTTTGAATCAACAAAATCGTACGACAAGAATTTCAAGAATTGAAACTTTCCTAAAAGGTTTGCAGCTTCCTGAGGATAAATACAGGCGTCCTCGTACCGATCCCACGAGACTCTACTAAACTAGCTCATGACTCCCAAGACCTGTTAACCTAGGCTCTGATACCAACTTGTCACTACCACAACCCCGGTCGTGATAGCGCCCAACATATTTCTAGGCAAGCCCGACCATGTTATCCATTAAAACCAGCCAATTATTAATTACAGATGATCTATTAAACTTAATGGCATGTTTTCATATCAAAACGATAAGTGTGGAAGTAGAAGCATACAAAATACAGTCCCAACCAAATCGTGCTGTCACAAGTCTGAGCCTCTACAAGGAAATATCCTACACAATACAAGTCTAGGCAGAATGAAAGCAACAAAATGATAAGCGGGAGAGATCAGGTTCTGCGGACGTCGGCAGCTACCTCGAAGTCTCCTCGGGATAGTAGTGATATAGCATCTGCGGTAGCTCAACTCTCTCTGAAACCTGTGAATCTGCACAAAAAGTGCAGGGGAGTGGGGTGAGTATATTTCAACTCAGTGAGTAATAATAATAAACAACAACTAAAAATAAGAACACATGTACTATCACTAAACAGTTCTAAGGGTAACCTCACAGGTAAGTCATCTCTACAGTGAATACCCCCATTTTCAGTCCACATCTATCTCACCAATGTCCCACACTGACCTAGTCCTCACTTGTAGTGCTACGGCATACAGTCGATCCTATGTATATACATGTATGTGTACATGAGTCTATAATGCGGCGGGGCGTAGCTATATATATATATATATATATATATATATATATATATATATATATATATATATATATATATATATATATATATATATATATATATGTATAATGATGCGGCGTGCAGCCCGCTCCAATACATATAACGCTGCGGCGTGCAGCCCGCTCCAATATATATATAATGCTGCAGCGTGCACCCCATATAAGTATAATGCTGTGGCGTGCAGCCCACTCCAACACATATAACAACGCGGCGTGCACCCCGCTCCATTTAACGTCGACGACGCTCACTGGGGGTGTATACAGACTTCGGAGGGGCTCCCTAGGCCCAAGCGCTACGATGCTGCGGCGTGCAGCCCGATCCACACATGTATTACTGCGGCGTGCAATCCGATCCAATATATATATATAAATATACTGCTACGGCATGCAGCCCGATCTAACAATATATACCAAGGCCCACAGAGAATGTGTGCAGACTCTAAAGGGGCTTCTACAGCCCAAGCGCAATAATACTGCGGCGTGCAGTTCGTCCCACTTGTATATTAATGCGGCGTGCAGTCTGATCCATATATATATCACTGCGGCGTGCAGTCCGATCCAATACATATAGTGTTGTGGCGTGCGCACCGATCCAATATATATATATATATATATATATATATATATATATATATATATATATATATATAATATCTCATAGTGGGTCCTCGACCCTATCCCCAGTCAGTATAGACTTGGCCTCTCAGGCCCACTCAGCTAGAACAGGGAATTTCCACCCTAGGTAGTCTCTCACACAGTACACATCTAGTACTGGCTCATGATATGCTACATAGCTAATATTACGGCTGAGTGTATGTTTCCAACATGATATAAGGGTCCCCTAGCTCTACAGGTTTCCCTAATACTCTATAGACCGGTACAAGGCACCAAACATAGCTACCAGCCCAACTACACAACCATAAGCTTATTCACAGTCATAATACACAATAAACTATCAGTCAGGAAGGACCAAGTCCAATTCCCCCAATCACAATGCCACCACGCCCATCACATGACGCGTGTTTCATCTCAACATAGCACTGTATAGTGCAAGTACGAGGTTTCAAACCCTCAATACATTATTTACTACCACCACTCACCTCGATCCAGTAGAAGTCCTAGCCCGCTTTGCGCTTGCCTTGAAAATCAATCTCCTAGGATGCCAAATCTGCTCAAAATCAATGAGAACGCATCAATATAGGCTAATTAGACATAATCCAATCGAAATAACTCGATTTACACCAAAACCCACAAAATTGTCAAAATCTGACTTTTGATAAGCTTCTCGAAAAATTATGAAAGTTATATTTTTGGAATCCTTATCTCAACACGAGTCTATACATATAAAGTTTGCCAAAATCGGACTCCGTTTTCCCATTCAAATCAACGTTTTATCATAACCCTAGCTTAGGGATAAATTCCTCCATTAATTCTTCCAATTTCAGTGAAATAGAGGAGGATTCTAAGATAAAAACAAGTATTTGGACCATAAAACTTACCTCCGATGATAACCCGGTGAAATCCCTTCAATTCCCCTTCACTTTGCTCTCTATTAACTCAATAATGGAGGTTTTTAATAAATGAGCTGCGGATGAAATGTTGTGGACTTAAATTCACTGCCAGCCATCGTTACCCTATGTGATCGCAGACTTTGGCATGCGATCGCGATGCACAGATTTTGGGCGACCAATTTTTCTTCTACGCGATTGCGTAGCCCCAGACGCGATCGCAGTGCTCAGCCTGGCTACTCAACGCGATCGCAACGTATTGTTCGCGATCGCACTGCTCTCAAGTCTTGCCTTACGCGATCGCATGAAGGGCCCTGCGATCGCGATGAACAATTGCTTTACCTTACGCGATCGCATCCCTCATGTGTGATCGCGAAGAGCAAACCTCCCAGCTCCCTCCGATACACTACGCGATCGCATGGCCAGGCCTGCGATCGCGATGAGTAAAATTCTTCTGCAATTTAGTGCAACAGATCAGCTGCTCATTTTGGCTCAAAATGGTCCGTTTAGACCCCTGAATTCATCCCGAGGTTACCGGGACCCCAACGAAAACCACTAACATACTCCAAAACACGTTACGAACTTGTCTCAATCCTAAAAACACGCCCTTAAACACGAAAATCATCGAATCCAAGCGAATTCAAGCCTAAGTTTCATTTAAACTTCCACAACCAACATTCGATCAAAAACCCGACCAAACGACCTCCGAATGACCTGAAAATTTGCAGGCATATCCAAAATCA
>JASVEL010002375.1:0-71855 GCA_032618575.1 Nicotiana noctiflora | reverse complement strand
ACATTTAAAGTCAGTAGCCAGGAGTCCGCCTGGAGAATAGATGAATACATTTCAAGTTTTAGCAGTCAAAAGCCCGCCTGAAGAATAGAGGAATACATTTTAAGTTAGCAGTTAGGAGCCTGCTTGGAGAATAGAGGAATACATTCAAGTTTTAGCAGTTAGGAACCCGCCTGGAGAACAGAGGAATACATTTCAAGTTTTAGCAGTTAAGATCCCTCCTGGAATACAGAGGAAATACATTTCAAGTTTCAGAAGTCAAGAGCCCGCCTAGAGACCAGAGGTATACATTTCAAGATTTAGAAATCAGGAGCCCACTTGGAGAACAGAGGAATACATTTCAAGTTTTAGCAATCAGGAGCGCGCCTGGAGAACAGAGGTATACAAATGAAGGTTTAGCAGTCAAGAGCCCGGCCGCTTGAAGAACAGAGGTATTATAATTCAAGTTTTAGTTTTCAAATTCTTAATAATATCTCGAAATATAATGCCCAACCACCAAATCGGGCCAAGAGATTTTCTTTGTTGTATCTGTTTTATTGAAGTCAGGAGTCCGCCTGGAGAACAGATGTATACATTTCAAGTTTCAGTAGTCAGGAGCCCGCCTGGAGAATAGAGGTATACATTTCAAGCTTTAGCAGACAGGAGCCCGCCTGGAGAACAGAGGTATACATTTACATTATTGGCAGTCAGCAGCCCGCCTTAAGAATAGAGGAGTACATTTCAACTTTCAGAAGTAAGGAGCCCACCTAGAGAACAAGGGAGTACAATTCAAATTTTATCTTTCAAGTTTTTGCTGATATGTGGCAATATGATTTAGTTTACAACCACATGCGCTCCCAGCCACCATACTGGGTAGAAAATTTTCTTTGTTTGTCTATTTTGTTTAAGTCAGGAGCCCACCTAGAGAACAAGTGAATACAATTCGAGACCAGCAATCAGGAGCCTACCTGGAGAACAAGGGAATACATTTCAAGATTCAGCAGTCAAGCGCTCACCTAGAGAGCAAGGGAATATAATTCAAAGTTCGTCAATCAAGCATCCACATGGAGAAAGGGAAAACATTTCAGATTACAATTCAAGGCGGCAACAAAGGAATTTCCCCCGAAGAATACAAGTCAGCAAGAACTACAAGATTAAGTTTGAAGATATAGATAGAACTTTTGTAATTCATAGATCATAGCTTAGTCTAGTTTCTTCTTATTGCGACATGGTGTAATAAGGAGTTTTAGTAAGCAGTAGCTACATGGTAGTCCCAGCAACAGCAACAGTGCAATCATAGCTACATGGTAGTCCCAGCTACCATACATTCCCGAACTACACTGACCTGATTGCTTTTTAGATAAGGATATGTAGGCAACCTCAGAAGTAGGGCGCAGTCAACTCTTTCAAAAATTCTTCACACGGAGTATTCGAACGGGCAAAAATCGCTCGTATCCGCTCACATATCTTTGCACGAAAATTCTTCGAGTTTTTGAGTAAAGAGGGGCAACTGTGAGCGCGTGATATTTTCCTATATGAATTACTCCCAAGAATTCAATATAAAATAGTTTCATTCAGTGATCACAATTTTTTGGATTTTCGTGGTATTTTTTGTCAATTTTTTGCATTTTTTGGTTTGTGCACTTTAATTAGTAAAAATACAAAAATATATATTTCATGTGCATTTAGGGGTTAATTTTTGATTTTTTAGAATTATTTAGTAATTTAGTTATTTTAGAAAAATAAAAAAATCAAAAAATTCACAAAACTAGTGCAATTTGCACTTTTAAGTTTAACTTTTATTTTAAAGTAGTTTTCCTTTTAATTTATTTCTAGTTAATTGAGTTAACTATCATTTAGGTTAAATTTGTGACATTATTGAGTTAATTAGCTTCTAAGATTTAATTTAGGAATTATATTAATTTTGAGAACAAAAAGAAAAAAAAGAAAAGGAAAAGGATTTGTGGTAAATTTGTTTTGAAGTGAAAATGAACGAGGATTTTGTATTTTTGGGCCAGCCTTCAAATTAATCTCTCAGCCCAAACATTCCCTTACCCAAATTCGTTAAATTAGGCCCAACATACTCCCCAAACCCGGTCCAAATGGTCAGCTATGGGGACTCTTGAAATGACGTAGTATGAAGGAGATACTACGTCGTTTTGAGTTCATCAGATTTAAATCAATCTCACCCATTCATTTTTCATCATCCAATGGCTGTGAGATCCTTTGCTAGTTTAATTAAAAGTGTCTGAAGAACCTTGTATCTTCACTTCCGTCTCTCACCTTCTTCAAGTTAACCCTACCGCCGCCTTCAGTCTCCTTCCCATTTCCGGCCGGCGATGGACCACCCATTCAAACCCAAATCCTTCTTCTACAGCCCTCATACACTATGGAGCACAAATCTAACTTGAGCTTTCCCAAAATTGCCACCCTTGATCCTAAATCTTGAATTTGATGCCAAGTTCGAAGCTCAAGTGTTGCTTCCTTTTCCTTTCAAAAGTTCAAGCTGTGTCTGAGTCACTAATGGGTTGAAACCTATGCCAATTAGTTGTTCGCAATGAAAACAAATGATTAGCATCTATTTCGACTCGTTTCGAGGATTCACTGACCCCATGCAAGAAAAAAAAATCAACAAAGTTTGTCAAGCTCCAGTCATTGAGTCTTCTGTAGGATTTTGGTGAATGAATCGTTAGTATACATTTTCTTTTTTGATAGGGTCCATTTAATTTTAGCTATGTTCCTCGGGTTTCCTCGATATTTGATCTTATTATGTTTCTCCACTCATCCTTTCATTATGTTGTGAGTATTTGACTCAATATGGCAGTCCATTTTTTTCTTTGGATTAATCGGACTGATAATCTTCAGAGTTAGTTTAATTTAAATCAGGGTCCTGATTTCTTTCTCCTTGTACTTTAGCGGTAGTTTTAATTAATTATTGTAATCAAGTTCAGTATTTTAGGATTCTACTGGTTAAATTTTTGTATGCTTTTGTTTGTTTTATAAATGTTTCATTTGAGTTTATTTTACGATAATGGGTTAATTGGTTTAATACTTCCTTTAGGGTTTGGGGTAGTGTAGGCCTGGACATTAGAGGCCCATCCGTAAGTGCCCAGGTTAGGGTTCCAGTTGGGCCATTGAGCCGGCTTAACCCAAGTTAGTAATTAAAGGATAAATGCAGGGTACTTTGGGGGTAATTTGGGTAGTTTGAGAAGGGAATCTTGGTGTAACGGCCTAGGGAAGCTTCCCAGAAGCTGATAAGAGGTCTAACTTGATCAACAAGTCAGAAAGTTAGGGGCTAAGTAGCTATTTTGAAAAGTATAAAAGGACTAAAAAAGATAATTAAATCTCTAAGGTTGACCTTGTAACTTGCCTATAAAGGCATAGTTACTTGGGGCTCAATGGAGGAGCTAAAAATCCAGAAAAGAAAAGGTTGGAGATTCTGAAAAATCTGAGAGAAAAACTATAAAGAAAATCTGAGAAAAATAAGAGGTTATTGTTCCATTAAGTCTTCAAGGTATATTTTGATTCTTATGGATATCACTTGAGGTGTAACTTGAATCATAAATTGAGAATGAGAAAACTGTATTTGATTGTGGATCACACCCTTTCTTCTTTCAGTTATATTATCATTGTGTACCTATTGAGGTTTTAATTAGTGTATTCTGTCCAAAATGGTTTGTAATTTAGAGTAAAATCATGTAGTTTAGTGTATCGAATTTCCTCCTTATTTTGACCATTGGATGCTGTAAGTAGTGCTAGATTTTTGTGTAAGTTCATTTGGTTCACAGATGTTGAGGACTAGATAAGCTTTTAGTTCAATTTTGTTGAACATTTGAAGTCATTAAGACTATTATATGTGGACATGTGTATGTTTTCTTTTATTTGAATAATGTTTTTAAACTTGTGCATTTTGCTGAAACCAATTGAAGCTGATAGCAAGAAGATGATTACCTAATTAAAAATTGTGACGTTAGTGGTGTCTGTTTACTCTGGAAGTTTATCAATTAGGAGAATGATCCAAATAAAAACAGAACAGGAGTAGTATTTATTGAGTTTATGATTAGAATGCTTGTGTGTTATTTTCAGTAGTAATTTTAGTTCGTGAAGTTTATCAATTAGGCAAAGGACGTATGCCTTGTGCCGCGGTGCAGGGTTGAAGCTGGCCATGTAATGAGCCGGATTCGGCCCGGCATTGATTTGCAAAGAGAAGGGCCTACGTCTACGAGCCATCAGGCTCCTTGTTGGTCCCAGTTTTGATTTGATGCTTTTGGCCCCTTTTTATTTAACAGAATACAACCTTTGGTCCGGTCATATATGAATCATTGGCCATTAATTCTCGAGCATTTACAATTAAATAATTCCCTTCAATTATTTTTTTGTTATTTGAGTCGATCCATAATTAGATAATTTGTAGTGTATATTAGTTTAGAAGCCTTTAAGCTAAAATGAGTCTAGGCGTGCCAAGCCAAATAAAATCTCAAATGCGTGGCCCTCGCTTAATTATACCTTTAAAATTTTTAGAACTTGGGACGTGCCATTTAGCGAACTTCTATGTACTCCTGTAAAGTTAACAACACATTAGTTACTTTAGGTGCATTATTGAATAATTTTACCTTCTTAAACTCGGGTGTGCATTTCATGTGACCCAAATCCATGTCCTAAAGCGATCAATAAAATGTGTTTTAGATTGCAGGTGCATGTCATGTGACGCGGTCCAAAGACACGTTTTAAATGACGTTCAATTTTCCTTAAAAATAATTAAAAGCAGTAAATAGTTAAAAATTCACATAGGTTTAAAGTATTTTAAAATCAGATAATTAAGCCGAATATGATAGTTGAGCGACCGTGCTAGAACCACGGAACCCGGGAATGCCTTGCACCTTCTCCTGGGTTAACAGAATTCCTTACACAAATTTTTGGTTCGTGGACTGTTAAACAGAGTCATAATTTTTCTTGATTCGGGATTTTAAACTGGTGACTTGGGACACCAAAATCTCCCAAGTGGCGACTCTGATTATTTAATAATATAATTCCATTTCGATTGTGACTTCAAGTTGGAAATAACTCCCCTTATTATATCACTTTCTAGGGGTGTAGTGAAAAAAAAGAGGTGTGACAGTAGGCAAAAGAGCTTCGACCATGTCAGCCTCCGAGCCAAAACTCTCGAGGTGCTCAATCATTGCCATATAATGACTTACAATCGAGGTTTTTTTATTTGAACCATCGAAGAGTCAGGAAAACATTATTCCAAAAAATCCTTAGTGAGGGAAAAATAAAGCCTACAAAAGGCTGCATCGACCCAATGCGTAAGAGCCTCTGTCGCCAGCCCACATAAAATGTCATACCGACCTAACGTGTAAGAGCCTCTGTCGTCAGCTTACACTATACGGTTGTACCGACCCAAAGCGTAAGAGCTGAAGGGCTAGCTTGAAATTATAAAACTTGATGGTTGAATGAGCTCGAGTCGAAACCAGATTCAGAGACTAAACTCAAAACAGTTGAGAAACATATGCCTAAGAGCGAAAGCGTAAGAGCTCAAACACCGGCCCACACAAAAGGTCGCATCAACCAAAAGCGTAAGAGTCATTGTCGCCAGCCTAAATTCGACGTCTTGAGGATCAAATGAGCTCTTATTAATACTCGACACGGAGACTGAACCAAAAATATTTTATCAAAAGATGTCTAAAAACAAAAGCATAAGAGCTCAAACGTCGGCTTATGCTAAAGCCTCGCATCGGCCAAGTACACAAAAGCCTACGAGCCAGCCTAATGAGCCTGGGGGCCATATCGCGAATCTAAGGATTCCTATCAACTCAAAGACCAGTTCATATGGCTAAATTCGAGATAGAATGAGATATGGAAGAAATAAAGCCACAAGGTTTTCTTTTATACACATATGAAAAAACACAATCTCCATCTACAAACGTGCTTTGAAAATTCTATATACATATGGCAATATCTATGTCCCCCTAGAAGCTACATCCTGTCGGCCTCATCTTTGCTTTTGTCGGTGTTGGACAAAAGTAATCGAGTATCACACTCATCCTCCCTCGCTCATACCAACTCTTCCGAGAGGAGAAGTCCCCTAGCACGAAACTTCTCAAGAATCTTTCTTCGAGACTTACAACGAGCGTATTCTTTGATCCTGCCTTCATGGTCAAGGGTCCTTCTCAGCTCAAATTAAGCATTGGAAGTGTACTTCAAATAAACCGCCATTTTCTAGTTGGCCTTATTTTGGCTCATTACGACTTTAGCCCGAGCATCAACGACCTTGTCTTTGACATTCAAAAGCTCAGACTCGAGCTCTGTAATCATATATGTTTGAACCGAGACATTTTCACAGGCTGAGCAAAGTTGAGCCTCAAAGGCGGAAGCTTTAGCCATAGCACCCTTCCCCACTGAAGCCTGAACCTCCGCCTGAGATAATAGCTCCTCATGACTGCACTTGGGTCGGCAAGATTAATCCCGAAGGCGCTTTTGGGCCTCTTTCTTTTTTTATTTTGTAACTGAGATAAATGAAAATTAGCCTCAGGAGCTATAAAGAGCAACACACACTCACTTGGGACAAAAAACTACTTGTTCTTTCAAGTAGCTCTCAAAATTCAAGCTCTGACTCACCTCTTACTGTAAATGTGCCAACTTGGCTTCCTTTTCATCGCAAAGGAGCCTAAGGGATCTCTCCTCATCTTGAGCTTTCGGCAGACTGGCCTCACGGCAAAGGAACCCGGACTAAATCTTGTCCAATGCCTTCAAAAGAAAACCCAATAAGGAAGGGAAGGCGTGAAACACAAGAGGCATGTGCCGAAACTCACTATGGAGTGAATCCGTTGGGCTTCCTAAATTTTGGGCACACATCTGCTAAACCATCTCCCTCAGCTCCGAAAAAGTTGACCTCGGTCGAGGCACGGTGGCTTGGTGCATGCGACCCCGGGTTTCGAGTACCCATCAAAGTACTTTCGACTGAAAAAAAGAACGACAGCGATGGAGAAGCCATCTTCCCAAAGTTAGTAACCACATGCGCAAAAGGTCCAGACAGTACTTCCACTCCAAGGCCCCAGCCCAGTGTCGCCCTACTTTGAGCGTTGTTGCCTTGCAAAGGCATTTCTCGCTTACTATTATCATACTCTAGCCTGGGAGCTAGCAACCTTTCCCCATCTCCAAGGAAGCACAACCTCACCTCGCAAGGATCCCCGATGCCTACAACAGCAGTATTAGTACGCAGCAAGAGAAACTGCCTTTCCAAATGAAACAAGGAAAAAGGAAGGAAAAAATCGCACAACACGTACCATGATGTTTTTCTTCCTATCTGTCCACTGACAATGCTTTCCACTTATGCTCATCGCAAGTGGATTGGGTCGCCTACTTCCGAGCCCAATCCGGCGGAACAGGAACATCGCCCGACATCTATGAAATCACTGCAGAAAAAGAAAAGACACATTTACAAAGCCAGCCTTCGCCGTAAATAAAACTAAGAAGGGCCGAGTGCACCACTTACGCATATAATTCCATTCCTCAGAGAATGGCATAAACTCCACAGGGATAATACCAGTGGTCCGCACTCAAATGAATCGACTCATCGATTCCCGATCTCAGTCTTCCTTATCATCAACAATGAAGGTTGCCGACCGGTATCGTAAGGTTAGCAAACCTCAATGGTAAAAAGACTGGTACAGCTTGATAGGATGACTGAGCGTAAGTTCAAACCCTTCCTTCTCCGAAAAGAATCTCATCATCAACATTACTCGCCTAAATGATTGGTGAATCTGCGCCAAGGTAACCAATACTTTAGACAGAAGTTGAACACAAGCCTATCAGGGGGCCTTGCGTGAAAGGGTACGTATATACGTTCAAAACCCCTTAGTGTGATCCATAACTTTCTCTCCCCGGGAAAGTACATGCAATACTACCTTCTCTCCCCATCCACAGTCTCTCCTCACTGATATGAGATGCTCCTCTCCTTTTGAAGAAATGGGCTTCGAGGTGTAATTTCGATAACCTTAGACAATGGAGTCTCTTTTGGCGGGAAACTCTATCCTAGATTAAGTGTCCATAGGTGCAGCTCTTCTCTTCTTGCCAAGAGAATTATGGCATAGCAGCCATGGTTATAGCAAAACGAAGGAATTGGAAATGTAGGCTAAGAGGAAAGCTTTGAGTTAACAGAAAATTTGTGCGAAAAAGGAACACTCTATGGAAGAAGACAAAACTGCTCAAGAATATAGGATAATCTAAAAAAGTGAAAACAACCCTATATATGGAAAAAATAGTGATGATCCGTCAGTCTCAAGGTGGTACCCGATCTTGAGGACCTCCATCAAAAGGAAGTTAGGCTCCAGGAAGCCATTAGCATCATTGCAACTCTCGAAGTGGTACCTGACCTTGAGGACTTCTATCAAAACAGGAAGTTAGGTTCCGGGAAGCCATTAGCATCGTGGCAAGTCCCGAGGTGGTACCCGACCTCGAGGACCTCCATCAAAAGGAAGTTAGGATCCAAGGAGCCATTGGCATCATTACGAGTTATGTGGTGTTACGCGACCTTGAAGGCCTCCACCAAAAGGAGGTTGGCTCCAGAAAGCTATCAATGTCATCATAAGTCCCGAGGTGGTACCCGATCTCGAGGGCTCCTCTCAAGAAGGAAATAAGCATATAAACTCTACGCATATGGGCTTGGCCTTGAGGTACCATCTATATCCGGGTAAACCATCATCCGGAATCTATCTACAATGCTTTAAGGCTATCTACAATAAGCCCAATACAAGTTTCCATATGGCATGAGTTTGAGAAAACCCCCACTCGGGGACTATCCTCAAAAGACCTAAAGGTAGTCTCTATTTTCGAGCTTCCGAGCGAATTCACCCTCGAAGATTATTGCAAGGTTAAAAGACTAAGTCTCGGCGTGAGGGTTCGAGGCCCTACTCTTATTCAACTCAAAGTGAGGATCCTGATGATCTGAATTTATTAGTCCAACCAAGTATTGGTCCAAGGAACGGCAAAGGGTTTCGCGAGGATCCATGTTAAAATATCAAAGGTAAAAACAAATATACTCATATTGGCACAAATCGGATGGGTCATGTATTCAGAATCTCCACAAACACACATCAAAGAACACTTTTGTATTCATAAACACTTGATTATAAAAGCCCACGAAGAGTCTTTACACAGAAATTAAGAAGCAAAAAAAAAAAAATACACACAGTTAAAGCCTAGAGCCTAGCCTATTCTCCGGGGCGTGTCCTCGGTGGCAGTATCATCGACCACTATTCCCTCGGGATCTCATCTCGATTTACCAAAGCAATATCTTCGAGGGAGAAGATGAAGAAGACAAACGTTATGGAGGAAAGCAAACTGACGCGGAAGAAACAGAAACGGGTGAAGAAGTGGCTGGGTGAAAAATTTCGCTAGTATGGATTTTACCATTAAGCCACTTGAGATGTTATCCCAGTGCGGATGCGATGGTGAGTAGATAGTACCACCTTACTCCATGGAAATCAAAAGGAATGAGGCAGCACACCGGATAGTTGGGGGAGGTGAGTAGCGGTATAGAGTCCGACCCCCTCCTTGAGCTGCGGTATAGAGTCTAATCATTTCCCCCGAGTTAGGAGAAATTGGCCCCTACCTCGTCACCTCGAGCCAACACTGACGCCAACAACAACAGCAACAACAACAACAACAATAACAAAAACAACAACAACAACAACATCATCATCAACAACAACAACAACAACAACAACAACAACAACAACAACAACGACGACAAAATGGCATAGTCTCGCTCAACAAGGAATGGCCCTGGAAAAAGGCTATGGTATGGCTGGTGGGAACGCCGCCATGTATCTTTAAGGAAGTGGGCCTTAAACATGGTGTACGACAATGGACGAAGACGATGAAAAGAGAAGGATAGATAGATATTGGAAGATATTTGAATAAAAGTTGATTCTAGGAAGTTCCCATTTATAGGAGGGAAACAGCGTAACAGACAGCACCATAAGTATCTTTGAAAGATGCATCGGCAGGAGAATTTAATGCACCCTAGGGAGTTGAAGCGGCGGGCGACATTATGGCTTTGAAGAATAAGAAATGGCAACTATGAACAACACAGAAAAGATGAACCGACGAGACAGCTAAGTTATCGTGAAGGCTTAGATCATAAGTATGACATCATCGAGGGAAAGTTCGAAGGGATGAATATCAAATCCGTTTCTTATTGCTCCGCTATTATGAAACACATGGACTATCTGTATACGGTAAATCAGAGGGTTCGATTTTTGACCATTTCAATGCCTCGCAAGCGAAGCTCGCTAAGATCTCGGGACTATGGTCGGGATTCACCCCAAAGGGCCATCGATGCTCAATCTCGAGACGCTGCAAATCGACAGCTACGATAAAAAAGTAGGGAGTTCCCGAGTCGTGCAGCTAGAGCCGACAAAATCTGCCAGACTAGGCCTAAACCTGAATCAGGGCGTCAACTAGCTGTCCCTTCTCCATATCTTTGTAATTAATGAATTTTGTACTATATTGGGGATTCTTGTGATTTTGCAAACATCTGTTGCTCCATACTAAATATACAAGAACATTCTCTTTGCTCTCTAACAAATTCTCTTGATATTATTGCTTTCATTTCTCTTCATTTAGAGTTCTTCATTTATTGCTTATTATTGGCCATAAAGAGTCACCCTTGATTTTATCATAACTGTTAATCGTGCATCAATCGCCCTCGATAGCTCCTAGCCAAGCATCAGAGCCGACCTCGAGGCCTCCGAACAACAAGATCGAGGCCCCGATTGCTAATTTTCGGTTTGGTTATCTCCTCGTTCTCAAACTCTTATCTCATTTCTAAGTCTTTCACATAGCATCAACTGCCTAACAACTAGCATAAAAATAAATTACGTATTTTTAGAGTCTTATAATCAAATTTAATTATTATTACCATTTTCATGGTAAACAATATTAGTCTATTAGTATAATTTACCTAGTACCATGTCAACTGTTTTAGAATAAGTGTGCAGCTAGCTGAATCAAAATGAAACAGGATTTCAACGACTCAAGCTGGCTGTAAGCTGAGATTTCAATTGGTCCTATATATATATATATATATATATATATATATATATATATATATATATATATATATATATATATATACTCTGTCTATCTGTCGGCCAAGATTGGTGGAATTGGTCCTTCCATTAATTACAAGTGCATCAGGAATTCAAAAATAATTGCATTCAAGTTCATATTATCTATTTTCCTCATATAACACTAAAAAATGGGTTGGATAATGAAATTTTTAAAAATGGGTCTGGATGAGAACTATATTATCTATTTTTTAAATGGATAACCAATGTGTCTAATTTTTACATTTTTAAAGCCTCAAATTGGGGTTCCTTAAGTTAAAGAGAGTACAAATTCTCTCAAAAGTGATATCCAAGAAGTCATGAATAATATAGTTATTCATATTATCCGCCGGTTAACCCATTTAAATATGTGTCGGATCAAATAATTTATCTTTTTTTTTCATTGTCCATATTCGATCCGAACAATATCAGACCCAACATGCCCGTTTGTCCCTCCTAGGCGGCATCAATCGCTTGTCCGTTTAACAGGAAATTCCGACTTCACCCCAATTTTCCTGCTACAGCTTTGAAAGTTGAAACTTTGAATTTCAATGCGAAATCACAATAGAAGTTGTGTTTAACATCACGCTTCTATTACCGTAACTAAGCTTGTCTTTGTCAACAACTATCGTATTCTTAATTCTAGATGATGTATCCGTAGAAGCAAAAATTTATTTGTAATTTACTAAACACAACAAAAAAAAAGCAAGAAAGCTTAGCACACAAGCAGCGAGGTACTGCCTGGTGAATAATGATCTCTACAACAGAACTTTTGGAGGACCCCTGGCTAAGTGCCTAGGCCCCAATCAGACGATGCCGGTGCTAGAAGAGGTCCACAAGGGCCATTGCGGTGCCCATACAGGAAACCGAGCACTCGTACGATGTCTAATACGGGCCGGATACTACTGGCCCACCATGAAAAAGGATGCGACATAATACGTCCGCCAATGCAAAAAAATGTCAAAAGTTCGCCCCCATGATACATCATCCAGGAGAGCCCCTCCACCCGGTCACATCTCCATGGCCCTTCATCAAATGGGGAATTGACATAGTCGGACCACTACCCATCGGACGAGGGAAGATACGCTTTTTATTAGTTTTAACTGACTATTTCCCTAAGTGGGTGGAAGCAGGTGCCTACACCCTGATCAGCGAGCAAAAGGTCATATCCTTCATTTGGAAAAATATCATATGTCGCTTCGGCATCCCGAGATAACGTGTGACAATGGACGACAGTTCATAGGACAAAAGACAACCGACTTCTTCGATAAATGGCGCATCAAAAGAATACTCTCAACGCCATATCATCCAGCCGCTAACGGCCAAGCAGAATCGTCCAACAAGACCATACTAAACATCCTGAAGAAAAAACTCGAAGACGCCAAGGGAATGTGGCCCGAATTGCTGCCGGAAGTACTATGGGCACATAGGACCACCCCCAAATCCTCCACAGGAGAAACTCCCTACTCATTAGTCTACGGGACCGATGCTATCATACCAGTCGAAGTCAGCGAACCAAGCCTCAGATACTCGCACACAAGCAGAGAAGAGAATGATGCGAGCCGACTACAAGACTTGGACGAAACCGAAGAAAGAAGAGAAATTGCCCACATGAGGCTAGTGGCCCAAAAACAACATATCGAGAGATACTACAACAAAAGGACGGAAATCTGTCCACTCAAGATAGGCGACTATGTGCTAAAGGCCAAAACACTGGCATCCAAAGAACCTAATGAAGGGAAGTTGGGCAGCAATTGGGACGGGCCCTATAAAATCATCGCAGAGGCAGACAAAGGCTCCTTCAAGTTAGAAACCAAGGACGGAAAGATACTCCAAAACAACCGGAACATCTCACACCTCAAACGTTTCCACTTCTGAAAGGTATCCCCCAAGTCGTACTCTTTTTCCCTCATCCGAGTTTTGTCCCAATTGGGTTTTCTCCGAGAGGTTTTTAATGAGGCGACGAAGGAGATGCCCGGAAACGTTTACGACGTTATTTTGATACACCAAGCGTACCGCCGATCGTCACAAATGGCGTATCACAGGGACTAGGGCTACTGCCATAATGTATGAAAGGTTACGGCCATCTCCAATGTATGAAAGGCTACGGCCATCTCCAATGTATGAAAGGCTACGACCATCTCCAATGTATGAAAGGCTACGGCCATCTCCAATGTATGAAAAGATACGGCCATCTACAATGTATGAAAAGCTACGGCCATCTCAAATATAAGAAAGGCTACGGCCACCTTAAATGCAAGAAAGGCTACAACTACCTTAAACGCAAGAAAGGCTACGGCCACCTTAAACGCAAGAAAGGCTATGACCACCTTAAACGCAAGAAAGGCTACGGCCACCTTAAACGCAAGAAAGACCACGGCCATGAAGGGCTTCGGCCATCACCAACATTAAAAAGGCTAAGGCCTTAATAGCGAAAGGAGAGACTACGGTCTCCTCCGTTCAAAATAAAAGGCTAAGGCCTTAACGGCAAAAGGAGAGACTTCGGTCTCCTCCATTCAAAATAAAAGGCTAAGGCCTTAACGGCGAAAGGAGAGACTACGATCTCCTCCGTTCAAAATAAAAGGCTAAGGCCTTAACGGCGAAGGGAGAGACTCGGTCTCCTCCGTTCAAAATAAAAGGCTAAGGCCTTAACGGCGAAAGGAGAGACTACGGTCTCCTCCGTTCAAAATAAAAGGCTAAGGCCTTAATGGCGAAAAGAGAGACTACGCTCTCCTCCGTTAAAAATAAAAGGCTAAGTCCTTAACGGCGAAAGGAGAGACTACGGTCTCCTCCGTTCAAAATAAAAGTCTAAGGACTTAACGGCGAAGGGATAGACTACGGTCTCCTCCATTCAAAATAAAAGGCTAAGGCCTTAACGGGAAAGGAGAGACTACGTCTCCTCCGTTCAAAATAAAAGGCTAAGGCCTTAATGGCGAAGGGAGAGACTACGATATCCTCCATTCAAAATAAAAGGCTAAGGCCTTAACGGCGAAAGGAGAAACTACGGTCTCCTCCGTTCAAAATAAAAAGTTAAGGCCTTAACGGCGAAAGGAGAGACTACGTTCTCTTACGTTAAGGCCAAGGCATTAACGGAGAAAGAAGAGATTACGGTATCCTCTATTAAAAATAAGAGGCCAAGGCCTTAGCGTCGCAAGAAGAAAACCGCGATAAATAAAGGGCTACACCCCAAGTAGTATAGAAATAAAAAAAAGGACGAGACACAAAGGAAGCATAAACAGTTCTCGAAGAAATTGCCAAAAAAATCTTATTAAATAAATCATAAGGTTACAGAAGAATGTTGATTACAAATATACATATCCTAGCTAACTACCAAGACCCCCGTCGCCCTCCTCTGCGCCGGTCGCACCATCCTCACCCTCGTCCTGGAACACCCTATCAATCTAGGAGTCGGTGCCCAGCTGATCTGCCTCTGCAAAGGAGCCGCCCGTCTGGCCCGGAGAGTCGGGGTCATACCCACAAGCTTAACGAGCGACCCTGACCAGGTGGCGATAAGCGTCGACCTCTGCCTCGGTGGCTCTACTAGCGGCTAGCAACTCCTCGAACACGGTCCGCCTCGCCTCGGCATACACGAGCATGTCTTGAGCTTTGCGGGACATGTCGCCAACCGGGGTAACGGCCTCCACCTGCCGAGGGACCGCCGTCTTGGCCGTGGCTGCCTGAAGCTCGGCCGACAGAACATCAACCTTGGCACGTAGTTCAGCCGCTTCCATCATCGCCACGCGACCAAGGTCTAGTTCCCCCTCCCACTGCTGGAGAAGATTCTCCAATTCAACGTTCTGGGTTACAGCAGCCATCAAATCTGCGTTCGCCTTTTCAAGTTGGGCCATCTACTTTCGCAGCTGCTCCTCCACTGCCTGCAAGCTTTCACGGAAGACTCGGAAGTCGGGGTCTTGGGTATAGACGTCCACAAGCATCTTATGCTTGGCTCGGACCTATTTATAATTCTTTGATGCTTCTCGAAGGGCAGCAACCTTCTTCCGCTCCCTCTGGCTCCGCTCGACCTCCAAGATAAGGGTCTGTAAAAGAAGGAAGAAAGAAAAAGGAGACAAGTCAAAAACCTTAGAAGTCAAAGGAAAACAATATGAAATAATGACCGAGTCATACCTGTAGAGTGGCACCGGCAATGCGACGAGATAAGTCTCCCTCGCTTACAGCCTTCAGAGACTCCGCCTCGGCAGCCCCGCACAGCAAGAACATGTCCGTTGCGGCCTGCTCGCTCTCCAGCAGCAAGTTATTCCCCTTGGGGATCATGACCCGGCGGTTGGGACCCGTCACCATCATATCCACCCAGGCATGCTCCCGCTGCGGCACGTCCGCATGTTCAGGGGCTGCCTCAGCCCATTCTGGCCGCGGCATGATCGCAGGTTCAGAGGCCAGCTCATCAGCAGTTTCCCCCTCGTCTAGAGCTCCACCGGCGACAGCCGGCGTGCTTTCGTTTTCGATGCGTGAGGGAGCAGCGTCCACCACGGCTGCCCTCAAAAGTGTCGCCCTCTTCGACCGAATGGCATCAGCCATAAAAACTAGTCTCGAATTAGGTCGGTGAGTAACCACCTCCCTTTGTTCCACGGCCACCCCTTTTCCAAGGAGCAGCCTACGCCTCTTCCACTCCAACGGCTCATCATCCGATGGAGCGCCCTCTTCAACAGCAGGGGACGAAGGCGCAACGTCCGCTCCAGGCGCCGGGTAAACCACCATCTCGGTCACAGGACGAGAAGGCCCGGGAACGTCAGCTAAGATTGACTCCCAGAGTATATTGTCATGTTACGAACGAGCGGCCTCGACAACATCGTCACCGGACACTACTATGTCCGCTCGGTCCTCTTCAGACTGAGCAGCCTCACGGGGACCCTCCCTCCCGAGGAATACAAGCTCAGAATCCGACGGTGGGGAACTGGCGGCACGGCGTCTCCGTCTCCGCGGCACATTCCGAACTGCCAAACACAATTAAACAAAGTGTCAGGTATAACGCCGACGGCACCCGATTAGTGGCGAGATCGACGGATCAAAACAACCGCCATACATGGAAGACTGTACATGAGGGTGAAGGCGGCCCATGTCCTACACTCTTCAGTATAAGGGATTAGCCGCCCCACCCAAGCTCTTATGTCTGGCACGGATTAAGGCGTACGCGCCCTCGCTGCATCCATAGAAAATAGCAAACGTGAGTATCGAAAAGCGACGAAAAGTCGAGAAGACATAAAGACACTAAATGCAAGGGTCGACACTTACGGTTGTCGTTCTACGCCTCTAGAAACTCAGCCAGGTCCGTTACCAAGTCCAAGGTACGGACAAAGAAATACTTCAGCCAAAATTGGCAGTTGGGCTTATCGTCCGCCTCGACGACTAAGCCTTTTGCCCCTCGATTTTTTAGCTGCAGCATTGTCCTTCTCATAAACCCAGGGCTGAACAGCTCCAACATGTGGTAGA
Organism: Nicotiana noctiflora; assembly: GCA_032618575.1. Lineage (NCBI taxonomy): Eukaryota > Viridiplantae > Streptophyta > Magnoliopsida > Solanales > Solanaceae > Nicotiana > Nicotiana noctiflora. The sequence continues at coordinate 55,320 of JASVEL010002375.1, read as the reverse complement.
TGGTGACGTCCAAGCCGGCTCTCTCGGCATACGTCGTCAATATCCGGCAAATCTTCCACGTATACGGAGTAAGCTGAGCCGGGCAAACATTGTAAAATCGGCACAGTTCCTCCGCCAACGGGTAGATCAGGAGTTTGCATCCCATTATGAACGGATATTCATAAAAGGCACAGAACCCCGGGCAATGGACATTGGTCAGGTACTTCCCGGGCGTATGCATAACTGCCGCCTCCGGAATCCGGCAAGATACCCAGAGGTCGGGTAAAAAAGACCCGTTATAGGTGGATCTTTTCCATTCAGGGGTTTCCACCGGCGTCAGAAAATCCCTCCGAACATACAGTTCATGAGGGAGAAGGTTGTCCACGGACAAAGGGACAAGAGGTTTACGGACCTTCTTGCGACCCTTTGACGGTCGGGAGACTCCAGAGGTAGCCTCACCCTCTTTCGGTCCCCGACGGCGATTCCTCTTAGCCATTTTTTGAAATTTCTTTGTTTATACTAAGGATGCGACAGTGAGAACACAAGACCAAAGAGAAGAGTTACAAGTTCTGTAGGAAAAAGCTAAGAAGCAAAAATATCGGAAGAGTTTCTGATGATCCAAAGAGTGGAAAGTCTTGAAACTGCCCACTATTTATAATGAGTCGTTTCACAAAATTCAAAGAGTTTTTGCACAGGAAAAGAGGCGGGAAACCAAAACGTCAAATCGCCTTTATGACCTGCCTTGAAAACAACAGTACTTATGATGCACGCCGTTAGCAGACGACGGTTCGGAAGAACGCGCCACGTGTATGCATATAGGAGGAGCTAATACGGGTCGACTTTATCCACCCATTGTAGGTGCACTTCGAGTACATCTCCAATAGGCGGAGGGACTATCTGTATGCGGCCGAATCGGACGTAAGATAAGGCGAGTACATATATATGTACGGTCGACTCGGGTGCAACGCAGGTCGGGCACACCCCCTTACGAGGCCGCTAACATTGAGAGACGTCCTCCTTCGTGTCCGCACGACGAAAAGGATACGTCCCCGTCCATAGCAGCGTGTCAACAAGCTAGTCCGAGTAGACGTCCCCGACTCCCCCTCCCCTGTCTTTCCGTTGTAACAGTAATAACCTTAGGGCGACGTAATATGCTGGCGAGGGGGTCGTCCTTCTATATAAAGGAGGTTCCCCCTCATTTGTAACACAAGTATTATTGATCATTAATAATACAACTCTCTCTCTATCATTTTTCTCTCTATTGTTATCTCTCTACTGCCTACTTGTTCTAGCACCTGATTAAGCTCCATCACTTTCCTATAAGTAAAACATATACATGAATCCAAAGATCGGTCTTTAAGATATATTACCATTGATTCCGATTAACCATCATTTATTTATTGATTGTCCCTAACCCGAAAAGCAATATATAGTCTTTTGAGTCAAATAATATATATATTAAATGTGGAAGCTACACTGTATAAATAAAATAATATATTATTAAAAATCTTAAAGGTTGAACTTTTTACTATTAGTAATATACAGATAGCGGACTATAAATCCTTATCATAAGGTCAAGGGATAAAGTGAGGTGACAAGAATTTCTAGTTATATTGCTTTAGGTACAATTTTTGATAATAAAGGGCGGTATTAGGGAAGGCAAAATGGTTAAAATAAAATAGTTAATTACTCATATAACATTAAAAAATGGGTTGGATAATGAAATTTTTAAAATTGGGTCTGGATGAGAATCATATTATCTATTTTTTAAACGGATAATCAATGTATCTAATTTTTATATTTTTAAAGCCTCAAATTGGGGTTTCTCAAGTTAAAGAGAGTACAAATTCTCCCAAAAGTGATATCCAAGAAGTCATGGATAATATAATTACTCATATTATCTGCCGGTTAACCCATTTAAATATGGATCGGATCAAATAATTTATCCTTTTTTTTCATTGTCCATATTCGATCCGAACAATATCAGACCCGACACACCCGTTTGTCCCTCCTAGGCGGCATCAATCACTTGTCCGTTTAACAGGAAATTCCGACTTCACCCCAATTTTCCTGCTACAGCTTTGAAAGTTGAAACTTTGAATTTCAATGCGAAATCACAATAGAAGTTGTGTTTCACAATTCACATCACGCTTCTATTCCTGTAACTATGCTTGTCTTTGTCAACAACTATCATATTCTTAATTCTAGATGATGTATCCGTAGAAGCAAAAATTTATTTGTAACTCCATGGATTTACTAAATTACGTTAATTTAATCATGATTATGTGACTAATTAATTAATCTGATTATCTGATCTTAAATTCTACGTCAATACCATATGCTATATGATTTACTATATATTTTCATATAATAAATCTTAATTTGTGATGCGGGTAGCACAAGAACTACTCTTTACATTCCATTCGTAATAAATAAACTGTGAACACTAAATTTCAAATTTTTAAATAAGTTTGTGTTTTACAACTAAGTAAAATTTACCACAAGTATGTAAAGCATATGTAGCTATTATAAATACGTATGAGTTGACTCGAATTACGTATGAGTCAATATTTGTGCATATCCATACTCTTGAGTAATAAACAGTGCCTTAGAGTTCCTATCTCTTTTGATGTAAATACTAAGAATGCAACGGATTATTGTGCCCTCAACATTTTTTAATTGGTTCCAAAAGCTGAAGTATGACTGTTGAATAATAGGCAGAATTGTGGTAATATAAGGGCCATATTAGGCTACATTCACTGATAGATTTATAAATCTCTTAAATGTAACTACACTTAATTTCACTGACCTGGGAACAGAGGCGGTCTCAAGATTTAAAGGTAGCGGGTGCACTTTAACAGTACCTTAACAATATTTATAGGCAGTAGGGTCACGACGAAAATAATTACTCGATGGCTTTAGGCGGACCTAGTGGTTGCATATGAGCTTTGATAATTAAGGAATAAACTTTTTGTGTGGAGAGAGATAATTGTAGAAGAAGTTTTTGATGTAGGGATTTACCTAAAAGTAAAAGGATTAAAAAAAACTAAATCAAATACACTATAGTAGGCGTGTTGAAATTCTCTCAAAGAGAGAGAAAAGACTACCAGTAAGCATGTTGCTGTTGAAATTACCAAATGAGAACCAATCAAAATATTAGTCTTATTGTTGAACTTGAGATTCAAACTTGGGTCTTGAACAAGCCAACTACACCACAAACCAACTCTTCTACCCAATCTTTGTGATTAAGGGAGCAGTATAATATATTTATAGAAGTCCTTATATTAACTTATATATAAAGAATATATATACAATATTTTTACCGAGACCAACGGGTGTCCGTGCCCCCACTTCAGGAGTAGGTCCGCCCCTGCTAGGAAACATTTTTTCTTTCTATAGACATAATCATGTAGATATAGATAAAGGTTGCTCAAATCTTTGCAATTTGACATTAACATTCATCTGTTAACATAGCTAGAAGAACAACTCATAGTGAGTGGGGGGTCAATGATCCGTAATTAGTTAAAACTAGAAGGAGTTAAAAATAGAAATCTGTTAGAAGGTAGTTAGTGCGCTCCTCTTCTATATAACAAGAGCACACTTGTATCAGTTAACAGAGTAATAAAAATGATCTCCTATTTACTTCTTCTCTCTCGAGATTGTTCTTAGCTACTGAGTCGGTGTGCACTAATTTGCATATACTATAGAATCTCCATTGACGATTGATTCTTACCTCTGTCCAGCTCAAGTTAACATGGTATCAGGGCAGCGAACGTGATTTATAGAAGCTACAGTATGTGATCCGGTGAAATTCTGGAAAATTCAAGTCAGACAAAGCCTAATTTTTCAAACATGGGAGGAAATACGGTAACCCTACTCGAACATAACATCCACTTTTTTCTACAAGCATCCGATGCTCCAAGTCTAGTTTTGATTGCTATAAAATTTACTAGGCTAGAAAATTATGCCTTGTGGAGTAGGGCAATGAAACTAGGTCTTAGGGGTAAAAATAAGCTTGGATTTATAGATGGAAGTTATGTTAAGAGCATGTATAGGGGAGACTTAAAAGAACAATGGAAAAAGAGTAAGAACAATGGAAAAAGAGTAACGCGATTGTGTTGTCATGGATTAGGAGTACATTTGTGAGTGAGCTAATGCCAAGCATAGTTTTTGCATCTAATGCTAGTGTGATGACCCTAAAGGTCATCACTTGTTTTAGAAATAAATTCTGTGTTCCGAGGCCTTAAAAACCTCTTTCAGCATCACATCGATTAGCGTGCGCTGTTTGGGCTCGGAGCCGAAAATCCATTATGTAAAAATTTGTGAAAAATGATGAATTTTAACTTTAAAATAAGGACTCTCGTAAATGCGAAGGGTAAGTTAGGCTAAAGGAAACTTCCTTATACGCGAAAGCTTTGGGGGTGTTTCCCTTCGCGAATGCGGGCCTGCTGTCGTGAACGCGAAGGCAGGGGAAGAAGGATTTTACCCTACGCGAACACGTCCACACAAACGTGAACGCGGAGGCTCTGGGGGCTGAAGTTCCGCGAACGCGAACTTTGTATCACGAACGCGATGGTTTATTGGGCCTGACCCATCGTGAACGCGATAGACCCATCGCGAACGCGATGAAGGTCTGTCTAGTGATTTTAAAACATAAGCAAAAATGGGATTTAACAAAAATTTCATAACTTCTTTTTCCAAACTCCAAATTGGGCGATTTTTGAAAGAAGGCTTCACCACAAATCCATAGGTATGTAATCTTAAACCCATTTTCTTAAATTTTCATTAACACCTATTAGATTTTTAGGCCTGGATCATGTTCTTAAGGGTAGAAAAATAGGAATTTGGGAAGAGTTAGGGCTTTTTGTATAATTGGTATTTAGACCTCGTTTTGGGGTTTGATTTTAGAACTAATTACATATTTGGGCTCGTGGGTGAATGCGTGGTCGGGTTTTGGTCCGAACCTCATGCTTTGACAAGCGGACTCGGTTCGATTTTTGACTTTTTAGGAAAAATAATAGAAAATCTATAATTAAACCTTGGAATCAAATTCTTTAGCATTTATTGATGTTATTAAGTCGATTATGCGTAGATACAATTGATTTTGGAGCCAAATTCAAGAGGAAAAGCGGTGTTTGACGCTTGAGTAGGTCGTGGAAGTTCGAGTAAGTGTTTGGTCTAACCTTCGCTTGAAAAACTAGGAGTTGTGTCCTATTTGCTACATATTATATTTTGAGTAAGACGTATATGCATGGTGACGAGTATCTATACGTTGTTGTCAAGCATGCCCGTGAGTCTTAAATTGAAATTATTATTTGCTTGATAAATATAACGAATGCCTAAGTTGTTGGTTCTCTGTGTTGATAAAGGATTATGATTATTCTCGTGGAAATACTTATGATTGAGTATTGGTGCTAGTTGAGGAAGTCAGATATTGGGACAAGTTTGGTTATAGCTGATTTTCTCTTGCCGGGACGTATTTACTTAAAAGGTTGATTCCCTTGTCGGGATAGTGTTGTTTCTTTATTGATCCCTTGTCACGACTCTCTGTGCGATTGGTGTTGAACTTTATATTTGGATCGGGTTACACGTCGTTACAATATTATAGTTTGATCGGATTGCACGCCGTAACAATAATATAATTGGGTCGGGTTTCACGCTGCAACAATAATATAAATGGATTGGTTGCATGCCGCAATAATAATATAAATGGATCGGGTTGCACGCCGCAATGTTGGTAAATGATATGGATTGGATTGTACGCCGCAACAATATTTTATTATTGAATCGGGTTGCGCGCCACAACAATAGATAATAAAAAGTACTTGTTGATTGGTTACGAGTTCCTGATTCTGTTGCTGTGAGTTTTAAATTGTTCTTTATACTTTTCTCTTAAATTACAGTTGGTAAATGATATTCCCCAGCAGCATGTTCCCCCTCCCATCTTTACTTATTTTTTTCTGTTTGTTTTCCGCTGTATATTATATAACTGCACAAGTTTATTTGGTTGTCTGGTCCTAGCCTCTTCATTAATTTGCCGAGGTTAGGCCAGGCACTTATCACCACACGAGGTCGGTTGTGTTGATACTCCACTCTGCATCATGTGCAGATTTTAGAGCGAGAGCTTTTGGACCATAGCTTTGGGTGGCTGCCTTCAGTCCAACCATAGATTCAGAGGTAGTCATGTAGGCGTGCGCAGGCCCCGGTGTCTCCTCTATCTTTATATTCTATTTTCATTTATTTTAGAGACATATTGTATCTTTGTTTCCAGACATTTGTTTGTAGTATTCGTAGATGGTCCGTCATATTATGACACCACTTTCGGGTAGAGATGTACTGGATGTCATCGTACTTGTTTTTTTGACTAAGTTATCAAATTATGTCTACCGCATATATTTAATTAATGTTAATATTTCTCTATTGATCGGATGATGATTTAAACTGTTAAAAATGTTAAATAATAGAGTTAGTGAATCTAAAATGCTTGGCTTGCTTAGCTTTCATGAGTAGGCGCCCTCACGACTCCCGATAATGAGAAATCAGTATCTTAAAAGCTAGTAAAGTATGTAGTGATTCCAGAGAAAAATATGATAGGTGTTGCTAAACAAAGATTTATCACCTTTGGGTTGAAATAGCCATATTAAAATAAGACACTGACTCAATCACTACTTACAACTCCAAAATGACAGATTTGCGGTGAATTGGATGTGTTGGCACCTAAATATTCTTGTGATTGTGAATAATCTAGGCCTGAATCATTTAGAGCAACAACGATTGCTTCAATTCCTCATGGGGCTAAATGAGAGATATAATAGTGTGCGGAGTAATATGTTTCTGAGAAGGCCAGTGGTGTCTTTAATAGGCATATGCCTTTGTTACACAGGAAGAGATTTAGAGGACATTAGGTGTGACAGATACCAACAGAGATCCTCTAACTATGTTTGCAAGAAAGACTCAAGGATTTAAACAAAGGAAAATTAGGTTGATCTGTGAATTGTAGATACAAAGGTCATTTGAAAGAGAATTGCTATAAAGTAGTTGGATATCCAGCTTGTTTTAATAGCAAGATGAAGCCTCAATTTGGTGGAAAAAAAACATATACCAACACTTCTAGGGTAGATGATACTACTGGGAGCACTAATCAACTGCAAAGACATTATCTCATAGAAGAACAATACAAGAAATTGGTGGGGCTGCTGAATAAACCTACAGAAGGTTAATGTCTTACTATTATGGTAGGTATTGTATCCTTACTGTCTAATGCTACCATAAGTATTTGGGAGGTAGACTCAGGAACTACTCACCATATTACTTATAATAAGGAAGTACTAGACAATGTTAAAACAAATGAAAAATAAGGAAGTAATGGTGTGCAATTGCCAATTGGTAACAAGTCAGGGAGCATATGGGATGTAGTAATTTTAGGAGGCATGTGCATAAAAGATGTACTACATGTACCAGATTATCAATTCAATCTCTTATTTGTGGCTAAACTCACAAGGGACCTCACTTACACATCCAAATTCTATCCTAATTTTTGTAGGATGTAGGGTTTCTACAGTGGTAAGGTCTTGGGGATTAGCAAGGAATATTAAGGTCTGTACATATTGAAAGAATGTGCAAAGGCAGCAAAATAACAGTCTGTGCTATAAAGAAGGAGAAAGCACCGCTATGGCATCTTAGATTAGTACATGCTTCTATAAAATCTATACAACATATAGTTTTACTAAGAAATGATATTAGTGGAAAGGAATTAGAAAACTGTAGTGTTTGTAATTTATCCAAACAATATAGATTACAGTTTCCTACTAGTACTACTATGTCCAGCAGTATATTTCATCTTGTTTACTTAGATGTCTGGAGACCTTATAAGACTCCAACCAATGATAGAAAGCAGTATTTTGTTACTATTGTTAATGGCTTAAGTAAGTATACTTGGGTCTTCTTGATAAAATCAAAGTGTGAAGTCTATTTTATTCTGAAGAATTTCATTTCTGTCATAAAAAACTCAATTTGATGTGAATATCAAGATTCTGAGAAGTGACAATAGTACAGAGTATTTCAATTCCAAATGTAAATTGTTGTCCTTATTTGGCATTATTTATCAAAGCAATTTCTCATATACACCTCAACAAAATGAGACTGTGAAAAGAAAACACAGACATATTTTGGAGGTAACTAGAGACTTGCGATTTCAGAGTGGTATACCTATTAAATTCTGGGGTGAATGTGTTAGAACCGCAGCCTACTTGATTAGTAGGGTACCTACACAGGTCCTAGAAGGAAGAGTTTATACTATATTATATGGGAAAGTACCAAATATAGATCATCTGAGGGTGTTTGGACATCAATGTTATGCTAGCCTATTACCTAGAAGGGACAAGTTTGCAGCTCCGATATTAATGGCAGTATTTATTGGGTATTCTGAAACCCAGAAGGGTTACAGATTGTATGATCTTGAAACAAAAATATTTTTCTCGGTAGAGATGTGAAGTATCATGAATATATTTTTCCCTTCCAACATGATTCACTTGATGACAAGGAACTCTTTCTACAACTCTCTGTGAGCACGTGATTTTTGCCTTACTTGAGAAGTACTCCCAGAAAATTCAAAAATAAAAATAGTTTCGTGTTGGGTATGATTTTTGTGATTTTGTGTTATTTTATCTTTTGTGTGCACGTTTATTTATTTAAATTAAAAATACAAAAAATATATGCTAAGTTTTGCATTTTTAGTGTTTGATATCGAAGTCATGTGATTTACATTTTTAGGTGATATATAATTGTGTGGGATAATTGTATGCATATATATATATATATATATATACATGTACATATATGTATGTGTAGTAATGAGATCAAATTGGGCCATAGTTTAGTCCAGGAAAACCAGGCCCAAACGAATCCCAATCCGTCCAGCATCTATCATTGTGGCATTCGATCTGGACCGTTGGATTTTATTATCCAACGGCCCGGATTAATCCTTTAATTCCAACATACACTCAGCCTATGACTTAACCAAACGACGCCGTTTGGTTTAAGTGAGGAGATCCTGATCGTTGATCAAGTTTGATCCAACGATCAGGATTTAACTTCTCCAAAACATATATAAACTCATTCCATACCCCGCCCCCCCCAAGCCAGACCCCCCCTCTCCCTTCATCTCCCTCAGGAGCTCTCAGAGACCTAGCGTAACGCCGCCGTGCCCCGCCTGCCGGAAATCGCCTCACGGCGGTTCCGGTAGGCCAATCAAACCCAAACCAACGCCAAAATCTTCCCCTCACCTCCCCCATTACGAACCCAGCCTCCGCTAACCTCGAATCATGCCGGAGCTCCTCGAATCTTCATTTGAAGATTCGAGTCAAACTCGAACCAATGCCAAATCACCCCAAACTCACCCCAAACCCTCACATGGCCTCCCTCGTACCCCCGCCGGCTTTCGTTTGCTTCGAATCTAACCGGAAATGCAAAAGCCCCAAATCCGAGCCCAAGAACCCTAATTTTGGAGAAACCCAATTCGAGCCGGTTTAGCCGCAATTGAAGTCCAAGGGACTTTAGTCTAGGTGTTCTCAATCGAGAACATCTCGATTAAAGCCCGTTTGGCTTCAATAATTCCAAGTCTTAGTTCGAAGCTTGGGTCGGCAGATTTCTTACAAGGTATTCATTCCTTCTTTGGTCGATTTAATTCGATTTTTGTGAATATGTGTGTTTGTTTTATTCATTGTTTCAATTCTCATCTAGCATGCTTCTAATTTCTCATAACAGTCGACCTGTTATCCTCCTTTGAGGCCTTTTATTTGGCCAATTCCCTCTGTTTTTAGTAGTTAAAATGAATCATAGGTTCAATGTGATTAAAGTCGTCAAACAATTAATTCATATTTTTGATTAGTTCCTTGATCCCTGAATCTGCCTGATGCAATTCATTGGTGTAGGGCTTGTCACTGTTTGATTCAGATTAAAGGGAATTAGATGGTTGTAGTTAACAGGTTAATTTTTAAATCACACACCCATACAAGGGCTAGTGGAACCTGCACAGCAGGGCATCCCACTGAACACTGCCACCAGCATTGTTTAATGCTTGAGTCCATACTTTGGACAATAGATAGTGGGTTTGCAGGGAATATGATGGGTTGGGGAGTCAGGGTAGGGGGTAACCCTAGGGGCTGCTGGTCAGCTATAAGATGGGAGACAATCTGAGAGTAAAAGGGATACCTGAGAGTAACTAGAGAAAGAGATAGAGTGTGATAAGTAGAGCACCTGGAGAGCAAAATCACAGTCATAACTAGAGAGAAAAACAGATACAAAGATACAAAAAGAAGCTACTGTTTCATTGGCTTCTGGACTGTTTCGTGGTTTTGATCCAGTGTCTGAGATTTGGTCGTTGGTTTGTTGTTGTTCTTGTGTTGTTGGTAGTGCTGGGCCTTTGCTTTAGCTGATTCAGTGTTGAGTGTTGTGATAGTTTTGGTATTTGCTGTTGGTTCATTCGATTGCTGCCACTGGTAGTGTTTGCTATTGGTTTAGTTGAGTGCTGCCACTAGTCGTTGCTACTGTTGTATTCATTTGGTGCTGCTGGTTCAGTTTGAGGGCTGTGGTAGTTCCAGTGTTGGTGGCTGCTGTTAGTCATTGTTGTTGTTGCTGTGTGTTGTTACTGTTTGGTCCAAATATTGTTGCTGGTTCAATATTGTTGGGGTTGGTCTAGTTTGCTACTGGTGTATCATTGTTTGTTGCTGCCTGGTTGTTTATTGCTGCTTGGGTTCAAGTTTTAGTCACTAATTCAGTGATTGATAAAGTTCGATTACTGTTGGTTGTTGGGTTGTAGCTGATTCACTGGTTGTTGTTGCTGTTGGTTTATTGTGGTTGTTATTGGTCTTTGATTGTTGCCCCTGTTACTGTTCTTGTTGCTGTTGCTGCATTGCCATTGCTCACTCTTCCTTGTTCTTCCGCATTCCAGGTACACACCTCTGTTATTGTAGTTCCTTGGTTCGAAAAGAATGAAGTTTGAAGCTTATGCATAAAGTCTATTGAAACATGTAGTCGTCTAAAGTTCTTATGTTTTAATTACATTCTGTTATTCTCTAATTAAGCTTGTATTGCTAATCTTGGTTATGGAAAAGTATAGTTAGGCCAAAAATACACTGTCGTTAGATAAGCACGTGAATCTGAATTAGACTGTTGTACCTCTATTCAATCTTCTCTGCTCGTGTGCGTAATCTCCAAATCTGTTAACGTTAGACCTTATGCTAAAAGCAAGATTAGCTAGGGAGTTGTTACTCAACGGAATGACGTAATTAGATTAAAAAGAGTCGGGGCGCATTTCATGTGACCCGACCCCAATTTTGGGCAAGAGTAAACAAAGCGTGTCAGGAACCACAGGCGCATGTCATGTGGTGTGGTTCGTAGCAAGTTTTAAATAATTTGGAATCAACTCTTTAAGTAAAATATAGTGGGATGTAGTTCGCTTTAGATTTGAATCAAAGGTGCGCCTCACCCAATAGTTACACTAATCGCACAGCCTTCATAAATGCACATATAAAATACTTAGATTTTGAGATGCGTCGTTTCTTAACGAACATCACGCCCTCCTCAACAGTGTAAATAAGTAGTCGATCCGGGCGCATAATTTAGTTCTATCTTCTTAAATACGGGTGTGCATTTCATGCGACCCGAATCCAAACCCCGAAATGTTGAATAAGAATATGTCGAGGATCCGGGTGCATTTCATGTGACGTGATTCGAAAGCATATTTCTAAGCAACTTTCTCTTTCGTAAATCATAATCAATAATAAAAGCGGTAAAGGGATATTAACTTGCACTAAGTACATAATTGTAAAAAATAGATAAATAAGCCAAACACGACAGTTGAGCGACCGTGCTAGAACCACGGAATTCGAGAATGCCTAATACCTTCTCCCGGGTTAATAGAATTCCTTATCCGGATTTCTGGTTCGCGGACTGTTAAATAGAGTCATTCTTTTCCTCGATTCGGGATTTAACCGGTGACTTGGGACACCATAAACCTCCCAAGTGGCGACTCTGAAATAATTAAAATAATTCCCGCCTCGATTGTCCTTTAATTGGAAAAACTCTTTGCGTCCTTGCGGGTGCGTAAAAAGAGGTGTGACAGCTCTGGCGACTCTGCTGGGGATTGTATCTTTAGAATTCGAGCTCGGAATAACTGTTGTAGTTGGCATATTTTATTATCTGATTCTTTTACATGTTTGTATTAATGTGCTAAATATTGTCTTTACAACTTTGATATTTTGTGAACTGTACATATAAATTGTGCCGAAACCAATCTCCTCTACGAGTCTTCTAAATCATGAAGAAGGGTGCACTTCGTGTGACTTCTTTTCTGTATAGTGTCTAATTCCCATTTTAGAACGAGGTTTGGATAAGTTGCAAAACCGGTGAAGCTTCTGTATTCCCGGGTTGCTGCCTCCTCCTCGGCTCGAGCTGTCCGCTCGGGTAAGCCAAGTCTAGAACAGATAAACCCAGGTTTTAAACCTAGAATAACAAAGCTTCATGCCGGATCCCTAGTAGGAAACGTTTATTTGCATCATGTCGCATTTGGCTTAGGGGACTCAACACGGGGGTTGGGTCCGTCTAGGACAGGTGACCTGAAATGAACAGACTATCCTGCTACATCTTGTTTGTCTTGCGCATTTATCTGTTATAGACTTGCATGCTGACCGGCTTTAGAGAATAATAAAAAAAAAAAAAAAAAAAAAAAAAAAAAGAAAAAATGTGTTTTTGTTCTTAAGATAGAAATAGCTTATTTGTTTTCCTTTAGTAAAATGAATAAATAATGTCGTTTGTCTCGTCAAAACCGAACTACGTGGGTTTGATTCTCATTGGATGTGAGATACGTAGGCAACCTCCATCAGGTCCAACTTCACCTTTTGAAAAAATGGCCGAAAAATCAAAACTAACTTTTGTACTAAATAAGTCGGTGACGCTGTTTTTAAAAATAGCCGAATGTTCCCGAAAGGGACGTCGGAAGGCTAATTTCGTATAAACGGCCACCTTTGGGTCAATTTTGATTTCGATCAATTTACCCCACAGCCTTAAAAGCCTTCGTCCCCGGGACGTTGAAAGGCCGTGATTGAAAACTGATTTTTTATTTTTATAGCAAAACAAAGTTGTTTTCTTATTTAAATCACCTTAATAAATGTGCAGGATGAGCACGAATCAGAATAAATCATTTTCGATCTTTAGTGAGGTCCCTCAGCAGCTCCGTATATGGTGGAACGATTTGGAAGACAGTAGCAAAAAGGTCGTAGGGAGAATTTTGGGAGGTTTGGTTGATCTGTTGAATATCGAGCCAAGGGAAGACATCATCAAGGCACTGGTATCTTTATGGGATCCGACCCGCAATGTGTTCCGTTTTGTTGACTTTGAACTGACGCCCACATTAGAGGAAATTGCGGGCTATGCAGGACTAAATGGGAAATTAAGAGGACAATACCTGCTCTCACCAAGGCCGGTATCTCCACATGGGTTTCTGGATTTGCTGAGCATTAGTCGGAAGGTGAAAAATGATGATCTGTTGAAAGGGTATTGCGATCTTCAATTCTTATATCAACGGTACGGCACTCCTCGGGGTTTTGAAGAGTCAAACCTTGGGCTGACTCACGCAGGGAATAGAACCAAGTGGGAGGCCAGACGAATTCTAGCATTCCTAACGACATTCTTGGGGGTTGTGATTTGTCCGCGTGAAGATAAGAAAATAGAGATAAGTCTGGTAGGAATAGCCGATGTTGCAATCAAAAAGGCTACCAGCACTGTGGTCCCTTTGGTTTTGTCCGAAATCTATCGAGCCTTGACTGTATGCCGAGAAGGGGGCAATTTCTTCCAAGGTTGCAATCCGTTACTCCAATTATGGATGCAAGAACACCTCCATCACCGAACACAATACATGAACCATGGGTTGACCGGAAAAAACTGTATCAGGGGTTTCGAAGAACGGATGATGGGTGCTGTATTCCCCGAAGGCGTCGAGGCATGGCTTGCACGACTAAGCTCAATAGAAGCCGATCAGATTGAATGGGCGTTCGGGTGGTTACCCGATACTGAAGTAATATATATGGCAGCCGAGGAGTGTTATATCCTTCTGATGGGGATCCGCGGTGTCCAACCATATGTCCCTCACCGTGTATTACGTCAACTAGGAAGGTTTCAGGTTATTCCTACCGATCAAGACCTAAGGAAGTACGCCATTGAGTTGAGCCCGGGAGTTGTCTTCCCCGAAGAGAAGGTTAGAAGGCTGTGGCACGAATGTCGGTTCCTTGAGCCTAAAACCATGGTCCGGGAGCTATCTAAGGGAGAGGTGGACCCAAAGTACAACGTGTGGTTCGGGAAAAGATTTCAGATTCGTCGGAAATGTTCTAAAAGAGCCCATGTCCAACAGTTCACAGAAGATTCACGGGAACAATGGGATTGGTTAGCAAAGGAGGAGGGATACAGGACGAAGATTGGCAGGATAGAACAGCAGGTCCGGGACCTCCAATTCGAGAAGAACATGCAAGCTGCCACCGACGAAGGAGACAAAAAGAAGTTGGCACAAGAAAATGACTCCTTGAGAGCTCAAATCCAGCAAATGAAAAGAGATGTGGACGGACAGGCGAGGAGTCGGGCCGACGAAAAATTGATAAGGGGTTTGAGAAGCCAAGTCACCGACATCCAAAGAGAATGGGACGAGTCAAAAGCCCAAATAACGAGGATCCGTGCTAGCTGGAAAAAGGAGGCACATCAACATGCACTTCACCTAAAGCGGGTGGAAGAAGATTACACCGATATCATCACTAACCTGAGGGAAGCAAATGTTGTCCTTAGGGAGCGGGTTTTCAAGCAAGCCCAAGATGCCGGAGCAGACCTCGACCGCTGCCACAATTTGATGGCCCGACTGCAAGGACAAGTGGATAGGCTCCTAGATCAAGTCACCAACAATGCTCGAAGATTGGGGGCGAAAAACCAGCAAATAGAGCGGCTACTCGGAAAAAGGGACATGATCAAGGATAGAATTGGAGAAATCGGGCACTATGTCACCATGAAGTGCCTAGCTTGTGAACGAATGCCCCGCGCCGACCTTTTCGCTTCAATTATGGGTTATGTTCATCGGATCATGGAAGAGTTGAGGGAACTACACAAGGACCTCACACCGAGGCCTGCGGCAAGGCCGAATGATGCCTCGCAGGCCCCCAGGAGTTTTAGGGCATTGGATTTTTGATTAAAAATGTATTTTGAAATGTTGAGTCAAGCTAGTTGGTATTTTTATCTTTACTTTCCCAAGTCAAGCATTTTCTTTTTGTTTTGTTGATTTTTGTAAGACGTGTTTTGTAACTACACGGTTTTATTTGATATAAAAGTTACTGAATTTTGCCACAATCTTGTTGCCAGAACTACGCTCGGTCTGATTCACGCGGGGTCGTGATACGTAGGCAATCCACATAAGATTCGACCACCACTAAAAAGAAAGAAAAAGAATCCAAAGGTTAAATAACAATAAGGCTTGCAAAGATAGTCGAAAAAGAAAAAAAAAGGAAAAAGAAAAAGAAAAAGAAAAAGAAAAAGGGCCGGAATGACGCATGTTAAAGAGTACACGTAGAAAGGGTTATTTGGTTAGGTGCATTGCATCCAACGTGCTATAACATATCTATCAAACTCGGTGAACTAACAAGTTTGTTGCGTATTCCAGAAAGTTTAGCAGTTGGTTTGACAGAATATACTGGCCAGCCATCACTACCGTACTAGATCCAAAGGACCAGTTACAGTAAGCATGTCGAGTTCTGGCAAGAGTCTTGAGGAAGAAAAATCCGAGCTACAAATCATGAAAGAAGAGGTAGACCGGTTAAAACAACAGGATAACAGAGATGCACCTGGCCTGGGCCAGGGAACAGTCTTCACCAAACCGCCCTACCCTCGCCTCAGCTCCGGAACATCCGCCCGTCGATCCTTCGACAAGCGCCCCGAGCTATCCATACTTTCAGGGGGAAAACCCATATGCCACCCACATTCCACCAGCCAAACCAAATCCTCCTCCAGTCACCCCTATTTTTGTGGCACCTCCACCTGCTCCTCTGCAAAGGCCGGCCAGCGAGCCATATGTTCGGATCCATGACAACTCTTACTATCCTCCAGAGCCTACTTTCAGGGCTCCTGAACCACAATCACATACACCTCACTGGGATAATCCGGCAGAACCGGAAAAGCACTTCCAAAGTTCGGAACACGAGGAAGTTGTCAGAAAAGTTAAAAGCCTGGAGCAGTCCTTCAGGAACATGCACGGTTTAGGCAACCAGGTCAGCGTCGCCTATAAGGATCTGTGTCCATTTCCGGACGTCCAGTTGCCAGCAGGGTTTAAAATGCCCAAATTCGACCTATACGAGGGGCATGGTGACCCGATGGCCCACCTGCGAGGGTTTTGCAGTAAAATGAGAGGGGCCGGAGGACGGGACGAGCTTCTGATAGCCTACTTCGGCCAGAGTCTGGGAGGATCGGCGTTGGAGTGGTACACTAGACAGGATCCCAGTAGATGGTTTACGTGGGATGATTTGGCTCAAGCTTTTATCGGCCAGTTCCAATACAATCTTGAGATAATCCCCGACCGCCTATCATTGCTAAAACTAGAGAAGAAGCCTGCTGAAAGCTTCAGGGAATTTGGTTTCCGATGGAGGGAACAGGCGGCCAGGGTAGATCCGCCGATGAGAGAAAGCGAGATGGTGGACTACTTCTTGCGGACATTAGAGCCCACCTACTTCGGACATCTGGTAACGTCCGTGGGCAAATCATTCACTGAGGTGATAAAAATGGGGGGTATGATCGAGGAGGGTTTGAAGGCCAACAAGATCATGAGTTACTCAGCACTGAAAGCCACCACTCAGGGCTATCCAAAGTGGTACTGGAGGAGTACTGGGGAAAAAGAGGAGAGAGGAAGTTGCGGCCGTCGAGTCCGGGGCATGGTTCAGAAATAGAGGCCCCGCACCCTAATATAGCCCACCCCAACCTCACCACCAAAATTACTCCCACAACCCATATAGCCACCCGCAACATTACTATCCCGCACCTGATCCCCATTTTACTGTCCACCATGCACAGTCCTATCCTGCACCTCCCGTTCATGCACCGTGGCGTGCACCAAACCCCCAGAACAATCATCCACCCCCAAGAGCTTACAGAAACCCCTCGGGCGCGAGTTTCCGTCCGAACCAGGCATTCAGGGGCGACAGGGCGCCGAGGCCAAAGACTTTCACTCCCTTAGGAGAGTCTTACACTAGTCTGTTCCACCGGTTAAAGCAGGTAGGGTTGCTGAATCCGGTTGAAGCTAAGCTGCCAAACCCTCTTCCGAAGAACCTGGACCATTCAGTGAATTGTGCCTACTGCTCGGGATGTCCGGGACATGATACAGAAAAGTGTTGGAGGCTGAAGACGGCCATCCAGGAGCTCATTGACACCCACAGGATCGAGGTCCAGACTCCAACAGAGCCCAACATCAACCAAAACCCGCTTCCAACTCACCATGAGACCAATATGATCGAGTTGGTACGGGCGGAGGAAGGAAAGGAAAAAGCCTCCCAGACTGTAATGATGATTAAGTCTAGCGGGGCAGGAACGAGAAAAGGGCCAAGCTTTGATGAGTCGCCCAGTTGCAAGAAGGACATACCAGGAGAGTCGGAAGCAGGAAAGGAAAGTGTGAACGAAGCACCGGTGAAGCCGGCCAAGATAGTTGTACCAGGGGCAGCAATCAAGCCCATTTTTACAGTAGCAGGCGTTCGAATGGATCCTTTCGTCATCCAGCCAGCAACGCAGTTGCCAGTAGCTGATAGCCGGGCTATCCCATGGAATTATGCTCGGATTACAACGACCTACAGAGGAAAGGAGGTGAAAGAGGAAGTTTGTGAAGCCCAAGGGTTGACCCGCTCGGGGAGATGTTTTGCCCTTGCGGAATTGAGGAAGACCACTCCGGCAGTATTGAAAAAGCCGGTCACTGATGAAGAAGCAGAAGAATTCTTGAAAAAGATGAAGCTGCACGACTACTCCGTCTTAGAGCAGTTGAAGAAGACTCCGGCGCAAATATCATTGCTATCCTTGCTGATACATTCTGAAGAACATCGGCAAGCATTGATGAAAGTCCTGAATGAGGCACATGTGCCGGATAAAATCTCAGTGAGCCATTTGGAGAAGATCACCAATAGGATCTTCGAAGCAAATCGGATCACCTTCACCGATGACGAGTTGCCTGAGGAAGGCACTGAGCATAACAGGGCTTTATATCTTACGGTGAAGTGTGAAGAGGCGGTGGTTACCAAAGTCTTAGTCGATAATGGGTCCAGTGCTAACATTTGTCCTCTCTCTACACTGGGCAAATTAAAAGTAGACATCGGCAGGGTACGCAAGAACAGCGTATGTGTTCGGGGGTTTGACGGAGGAGGCAAAGCATCGGTTGGCGACATAGTGCTAATCTTGACAATTGGGCCAGTGGAGTTCACCATGGAATTCCAGGTGCTGGACATGGTGGTGTCATATAACCTCCTGATAGGGCGACCATGGATTCATGCCGCAAGAGTAGTTCCATCCAGCTTACACCAGCTCGTCAAGTTTGAATGGGACCAGCAGGAGATCGTCGTCCATGGAGAGAACGATCCACAATCAGGCACCATCATTCCCTTTGTTGAAACAGAAGAAGATGTTGGGCCGTGGGTATATCAGGTCTGCGATGCGGTGTCCGCCAATCGAGTTCCGGAAGGGGAATGCATTCCCGGCGACAGAACAATTACTGCGGATGTCATGGTGGCGCATGAAATGTTGAGACATGGTTTCATACCCGGCAAAGGTCTAGGTGCATCTCTGCAAGGAATCATACAGCCGGTATCTGTGGTCGAGAACTTGGGAACCTTCGGCTTGGGATTCCAGCCAACCTCAGAGGACATCCGGCGAGCAAAGAAGAGTAAGCAGAAGACATGGGTGCTCTCAAAACCTGTTCCACGCCTTTCCCAATCTTTTATCAGGTCCGGAGCAAGAGGACATCCAGCGACAAAGATTCCCGGTCCTACGATCAGGCCAGATGAAGAGTTCTTCAGGAAGTTCGAGGACCTATTCACGGATGTATGTATGCTCGAGGACGGTGAAGGATCTAGTCACGCCGAGATACAATTTGTGGGACCAAAGGCAAAACTGAATAACTGGAAGGCTACTCCTCTCCCTGTCCGGAAGGAGTCTTGGTAGTTTGTCTTGGATTGTTTTCTTTCGAAATTTTGTGTTGGGGGTTTGTCCCCGGAGTAAAATCCCGTTGTTTTAGTTCATTTTTGATTTAAGTTTGCAGTTTGTTTTCCCTTTGTACAACTCCCATCAATGAAATGTGGTTCCTTCGTGTCTAATTTTGTTTATCTTTTCTTCTTTTACTTTTCTGAACAACTTTCTTGCAACTGATCTTAATGATATGGCGTGCTTAAAGATTAATCAACCCAGTCTAGAAAGTCAATCGGGTTTGGAAATAATAACGCATGAAATAAGAAGTGACGAGAGTGAGTCAGAGTACGGCGATGATGAAGCCGTGGAAGAGATCGGTGAAGAATTAAGTCACTTCGAGGAAAAACCCAAACCGAATTTAAATGATACTGAGGCCGTTAATCTAGGGAATGCGGATGACGTCAAAGAAACCCGGATAAGTGTCCATATTGAACCCAATCTGAGAGAAGAATTGATCAAAACACTCATGGAGTTTAAAGATATTTTCGCATGGTCGTACGACGACATGCCGGGACTCAGCACTGATCTAGTGGTTCATAGATTACCCACTGATCCGGCATATCCTCCCGTCAAGCAGAAACTGCGGAAATTCAAGACGGAGATGAGTGTGAAGATTAAGGAGGAAGTAACCAAGCAGTTGCAGGCGAAAGTCATTCGTGTCACTCGATACCCTGAATGGTTGGCTAACGTAGTACCGGTGCCAAAGAAAGACGGAAAGATCAGAGTATGCGTGGACTATCGCAATCTCAACAAGGCAAGTCCTAAGGATAATTTCCCGCTTCCCAATATCCATATCCTGATTGATAATTGCGCCGGACGCGAAATTGGATCCTTTGTGGATTGTTATGCGGGATATCATCAGATTTTGATGGATGAAGAGGACGCAGAAAAGACGGCTTTTATCACACCGTGGGGGACTTATTGCTACCGAGTGATGCCGTTTGGTTTGAAGAATGCAGGGGCAACATATATGAGGGCGATGACTACGGTATTCCATGACATGATACACAAGGAAATTGAGGTGTACGTGGATGATGTGATCATAAAATCTAGGCGTCAAGAAGACCATGTTGTTGACCTCAGGAAGTTCTTTCAAAGACTCCGAAGGTACGACATCAAGCTTAATCCGGCCAAATGCGCATTCGGAGTTCCATCAGGAAAGTTGCTAGGATTCATCGTCAGCCGACGGGGCATTGAGTTGGACCCATCCAAAATCAAGTCCATTCAGGAGTTACCCCGCCAAAGAATAAAACAGAGGTAATGAGTCTGTTGGGAAGGTTAAATTACATCAGTAGGTTTATTGCCCAACTTACGGCAACCTGTGAACCCATATTCCGCCTATTGAAGAAAGACGCTGCGATAGAATGGACGGCAGAATGTCAGGAAGCGTTTGACCGGATCAAAGGGTATCTGTCAAATCCACCCGTACTAGTTCCGCTTGAGCCAGGTAGACCCCTGATTCTTTATCTGACGGTCTTGGAGAATTCGTTTGGCTGCGTACTGGGGCAGCATGATCTTACCGGCAGGAAGGAACGGGCCATTTACTACCTCAGTAAGAAGTTCACAGTCCACGAGGTCAAGTACACTCATCTGGAAAAGACATGTTGCGCCTTACTTGGGTAGCCCAAAAGCTGAAACACTACTTGTCTTCTTACACCACTTACCTCATTTCGCGTCTGGATCCGTTGAAGTATATTTTCCAGAAACCTATGCCTACGGGGAGGTTAGCAAAATGGCAAATATTACTTACGGAGTTCGACATCATATACGTGACAAGGACGGCTATGAAAGCTCAAGCCCCGGCCGATCACTTAGCTGAAAATCCTGTTGATGACGAATACGAACCCTTGAGGACGTATTTTCCAGACGAAGAAGTGTTGCAAATTGAGGGGACCAAGGATCCAGGGTGGAAGCTCTTCTTCGATGGAGCGGCAAACGCAAAAGGAGTCGGAGTAGGGGCGGTGCTCATATCTGAAACAGGACATCATTATCCTGTTACTGCTCAACTGCGTTTTCACTGTACCAATAACATGGCTGAGTACGAGGCATGTATCTTGGGGTTGCGATTAGCGGTGGACATGGATGTACGGGACGTCTTGGTCTTGGGGGACTCGGACCTTCTGGTACATCAGATTCAGGGAGAATGGGAAACCAGAGATTTAAAGCTTATCCCATATCGTCAGTGTTTGCATGATTTGACCAAACGCTTTCGATCGGTAGAGTTCAGGCACATCCCGAGGATGCATAATGAGGTTGCCGACGCGTTGGCTACTTTAGCATCAATGCTACATCACCCGGACAAGGTTCGTGTCGATCCGTTACATATCCATGTCCGGGATCAACATGCTTATTGTAATGTGATAGAGGAAGAGGTGGATGGTGAGCCATGGTTTCATGATGTCAAGGAATACCTCAGGTTAGGAGTATACCCAGGGCAAGCAACTGGAGATCAAAAGCGAGCTATTCGGCGGTTGGCGAACGGATTTTTCCTTAGTGGAGGGGTGTTGTACAAAAGAACCCCGGATTTGGGATTATTGAGATGTATAGATGCAAGTCAAGCCACAACAGTTATGACGGATATACACTCGGGAGTTTGCGGGCCACACATGAGCGGATACGTATTGGCAAAGAAGATTCTTCGAGCAGGATATTATTGGCTCACTATGGAGCGGGATTGTATAAGTTTCGTGCGAAGATGCCATCAGTGTCAGATACACGGAGATTTGATTCACTCTCCGCCGACTGAATTGCATACAATGTCCGCACCATGGCCGTTTGTCGCATGGGGTATGGATGTTATTGGACCTATTGAGCCTGCGGCTTCCAACGGTCACAGGTTCATTCTGGTAACGATTGATTATTTTACCAAGTGGGTGGAGGCCAAAACATTCAAATCGGTGACCAAGAAGGCGGTAGTGGACTTCGTACACTCCCACATCATTTGTAGGTTTGGAATTCCAAAGATGATCATTACAGATAACGGTGCAAATCTTAACAGTGGATTGATGAAAGAGGTATGTCAACAGTTCAAGATTACACACCGAAATTCCACACCGTATCGCCCAAAAGCAAATGGTGCGGTCGAGGCAGCAAACAAGAACATAAAGAAGATATTGAGGAAAATGGTAGAAGGATCTAGGCAATGGCATGAAAAGCTACCATTCGCGCTGTTGGGTTATCGCACTACCGTCCGGACTTCGGTAGGTGCAACTCCTTACTTGTTGGTATACGGGACTGAAGCAGTAATACCCGCAGAAGTTGAGATTCCATCCCTCCGAATCGTCGCTAAAGCTGAGATTGACGACGACGAGTGGGTCAAAACCCGATTAGAGCAATTAAGCTTGATCGATGAAAAGAGATTGACAGCAGTATGTCACGGCCAATTGTATCAAAAGAGAATGGCGAGAGCATATAACAAGAAGGTACGTCCCGGGAGATTTGAAGTGGGACAGCATGTGCTGAAGAGAGTTCTACCACATCAGGCCGAGGCGAAAGGCAAGTTCGCTCCAAATTGGCAGGGACCTTTTGTGGTGACTAGAGTATTATCCAACGGCGCTCTATGTTTGACCGATGTCGAGGGAAGATGCACCGATATGGCTATCAATTCTGGATGCAGTTAAGAGATATTATGTGTAATTCTTTGATGCATTTGTCAACGTTCGGTTTCGTTTGTGTGTATTTGGCATTTTTCGGAGAATGAAATGACAGAGGCAATTTTTCTGCTACCCAAACACTTTAACCTTTGTTTCCCCATTTGAGCCTTAATTATTCTTTCATATACCCTCTTTCGGAATCACCAAGGAAGATGTGTAACAGAATAGAAAATAAACAAAGAAGTAATACAAGAAAAAGTGAACTACGTTCGACCTGATTCCTCAAGAAGGATACGTAGGCGCCACACGGCTCGGTCATAATAAAATAAAAATCAAAAAATCCCCCAAGCAACAAAACTGGGGCAGAAGTCATTGTTTCGTTTGAAAGATAGTGTGGATTCCGAAAGTTGTAACAAGCTAACCGTTGAGGCTAAACCCCTTTCTTCGGCCTCACGCGCAGAAACCATATCAAGAACCAGAAAGACCTCTCGATCAGTATTTGAGAAGTGCCAAGTCATGTGAATGAAAGCCAAGAGTGACGTCCCGACCCTCGATTGAATTCAGGATGCACAAGCCGAAAGGGGATAACGCTCTAGAGAGAATCTCAGGGGTGATACCCCGCCGCAGGGAAAGAAAGCATAAATGAGAGAGTCTTAACGGTGAAAACCCTCGCGGGCACCTTAAGGCGAAGGAAGTTGAGAGAAGTAAAATGAGAGAGTCTTACGGTGAAAACCTTTACGGGCACCTTTTAAGGCGACGGGAGATAGAGAGAAATGAGAGAATCTCATTAGTGAAAACCCTTTGAAGGGCACTGTGAGGTGGCAGGATGAGATGGTTACAAGATGTCCGCATGAGACAAGGTTGGGACATCCGTTTACCTCTAGCAGGACGCGGTATCAGAAAGTGATTGACATGAATAGACTGGGTAGTTTAATCTCAAAGGCGCGGCATAACCATTGGATCAGGCACACATTCAGATAAGTTTTCCTATTTTTGAGTTCAGAAAAGTTTTCTCTTCTTTTGTCATTTGCGGTCAATATTCTTTTCTTTTCTTTCATTTTCGAAAATTGATTTTTCAAAGCTTACTACCAAGTCTCCCAAAGCAAGTATATTGAAAGTGAATAGGCATGGAACAAGGCAATGAGACAGAAGTCGTTACGATAGTGAGATTGGGATGACAGGCCGAGTGGAAGGTTCGCAAGAATTATGGAGTATGATGGACACATGTGGCATGTCCGAAAGATGATTTCACGCAACAGATCACCGGTTAAAAAGAGTCGGACCAAACCAAAGAGTGGAATAAAAGGAAAGATGAGAGGTCGTTCGTGGAAAAAGCATCTTCCCAAGCAAGCGTCAACGTCGTCCTCAAAGTTCGAGAGAGGCCAAGCAGCTGAAAGAGAATGGCCTCAACAAGAGTGGCACGACCACTCGCGGCGTTTTGAAACTAACAATTTTTCTTTGATTTAAAGTAGGAAAAGAGGGTCCGACGGCAGAAAAGCATACCGTCCAGAAGTTTATCACACTGGGGCAGAAAATTTTCTCCTGTTGCGAAAATTTTCTGGAAAGCAAGACTCAGAGGATAAGTGTAGAAAGCAACACAAGATGGGGTGATCTTTGAGCCGGGTATCATCTCCAGCAGTTATTGGAAAAAGAAAAATGGCTTCGAGATTCCCCCAGCAGTATTACATCCTATAATTTGATCAAGGAGGCAAAAGCGTGAGTCCCACAGGAGGTATGGGAAGAAGGAAGAGCATGAGGGGTGAAGGAAACAAAGAATACTTCCTCAGCAGCATCATCCCCATCAGAAGAGAAGGTGGTCCGAGAGGCAACGCAGGAGGAAGAAAATGGTACAAGAGGCGAAGGAAGGTAATCAAGATAGGATGAAATCAGTGAGTAGTAATTGAAGTCAGGGAGCCCGCCTGAAGAATGGAGTGGCGATTTAATTTTGAAGTAGTAGTTGAAGTCAGGAAGCCCGCCTGGAGAATGGAGTGGCGATTTAATTTTGAAGTAGTTGAAGTCAGGGAAGCCCGCCTGGAGAATGGAGTGGCGATTTAATTTTGAAGTAGTAGTTGAAGTCAGGAAGCCCGCCTGGAGAATGGAGTGGCGATTTAATGTTGAAGTTGTAGTTGAATTGTCACGCCCCAAAACAAGGGACATGACCGGCGCCTGACCGAGTAGCCCCAGTCAAGAGGACCTGAGTGCCTTTATATCCCACGCGTTACCCCTGTGTCGATTATTACTCATTAACCAAATATCTTACCAATAATGACTGATTTCACAATGCATAAACATAACCATGTGATTGATTTAGTAACAAGTTCACAATTTTCATTTACAACGCCCGACATACATATACATAGGCCACAACCCCACAATTTACATGTCTACGGAGCCTCTAGGATACAAAAAGGGGAGTACAATACTTGCCGGTAACAAGGCTCCGGCTATACCTTACAAAACCAAAATGAAATCTAAACCGAAGTGGCATGAACCACACACAAGGCCCCGAGGAAGAAAGGGGCTCACCAAAAGTGGGCAGTGGAAGGAGAAGGATACTACTGCCGATGAGCTGAAGTGCCTGCTACTGAACCACCTACAATCATGACACGAATGTAGCGCCCCCGGCAAAAGGGACGTCAGTACACTTGAATTGTACTGGTATGTATGGACAAACTTTGTCCCAAGTAAACTCAAGCCATTAAATTACATCAACAATTTATTAAGCCAACCAACCATGTTTCCACATTTTCCTCATTTCAAATAATTCTCACACAAAGCACTTTCTACAATCAACCAATTTAACAATAACCAATTAATCACGTAAAGAACAAGTAGTCAAACAAAGGGGCAATCAGTGCCCCACAGGTTGCAAACTCTCCTGTTGTCTCCTTTCACAATTTCACATTATTGATTTATGTATCAATTTTCAATAGCGATTTCGATCGCTTTCCATCCTTATTGCCCCTGACCACCCTTATTACCTCGGCCACCCTTATCACCCCAACCCACACCTTATTTCACCACGTTGCGGCGCGCAACACGACCCCGCCTTACGGTTGAAAACACAACAATTTCAAACAGCAGATAAGGTACTACACACAATTTCAACAAGTTCAAATAAGCAACTTGCACATTGTTTCATGTTCTCAATTACTTCTCAAGCCAATATCACAACCAAGTTACAATGTTTCCACATTCAAGAATATTCACACATGTATATTCAACAATTTTCCATAATTCAAGTGTTTCATCTCTTTCCACAATAAACCAATTCTCAAGTGTTTCGTTTTCTTTTCCACAAGGTGCCATATAGGCTATCATAATCATTATTCACAAATTCTTTACCCAATTCAACTCTCATTTACCTTTCGGTTCATATTTCATACCACAACACTCATAGTTCAACAACAACTTTGAATATCCAACAACAACATCAATTAATCACATACAATTTCTCAAATCAACACATGCCAAACAATTTTACACATAAGGGCGATTTCACAAGAATCAAAATTAGCCATACATACCTCGATTGAGCTTTCCTTAAGTTACTACAACACTCCAAAACTCTAGCAATTCCAATCTACTATGAGACATAACAAAATTAAACACATATTAGAAAGATATTCATGAAACTAGCTCATTTGAGCATTTTATCAAATACTAATTGTGCATCTTGATTTCAAATCCCCTTTTCAAGAATTTCTTCATTTCCTAACCCAATCTTTACTTATTTATGTTCATCAATCTTTCCACAACTCTATTTGCACAAGCATGCATACATAACACTACCATACCAAGAATCACACCTCAATAACACATTCACAACCTCTACAATACTAACATAACCTAGGTTAGGAACCCATGGCTCCCAATCACCCTCCCATGAGTTCTAATGTATGTATCTTACATAAATAATCACCATAGAGTAGTTGGAGATGATAGACATACCTCTTGTAGTAAGAATTTTAAGAATCTCCACTTGAGGTGTTCTTGAAGAATTCAAGAATTAGAAGGAAAATCTAAGGATTTTGAAGATTAATCCTTGTTAGTATAAGTGTTTAAGGGGTAGAAATTACTCAAAGAACTATAAAATCTTACCTTAGATCATAGGGATGAAGTTTGGGATGAAACCCTCTTGAGAGAGCAAGTCATAACCCCAAAAATGAGTTTGGAACACTCTAGGCCGGTCTTTGGGGTATTAAAACTATCCAGGTGCGCGAAGTGTTGCCCAGATGCGCGAAGTGTGCAAGCTTCGCGCATGACTTCGCGCATTTTCCTGAGCATTCTGCCTAAGGTGCGCGAAGTGTGCGCGAAGTCCACTTCGCGCAGGACTTCGCGCATCCGACACCTGACGAGTAAAATGATCATAACTTTCTGTATACACCTCCGAATGACGAACGGTTTGTTGCGTTGGAAACTAGACTCAAAGGGCTTTAATTTGATAGGCGGATCCTCACACAACTCATTATATAACCGGAGATATGATCGTTCAAAGTAAGGTCTTGTGCGCACTCTTTTACAGATTTCGTCTAATATGCAATTTTCCATCTTGGATTAGGCTTAGGCCTCTCCTTAGACCCCAAATCACTTATAATAAGACTTATACCCTTATTAAACTATCTAATTAGTATCCATAATATTATGAATCCTTATTTGCACAAGAGATAAAACAATGTAGCCTACATTAGCATGATGAAATCTTAAATAACTCGAAAAAATTTTCGGGGCCTTACATCCTCCCCCCTTAAGATCATTCGTCCTCGAATGAGGATTTGAGAATGAGTTGGCTTTGAAAGACATGCTATGCAAACTATCAAAATTTTGACTAACTCTTATATTCTAGAAAAATTTCGCTAGAGTTTCCTTTGTATTATGGACATATCCACCTGTCAGAGGGCCCCGAAACACATTACCAAACAACAATATACAAATGCAATATTTCTCACAACTGGTATACACTTTCTTACCTCAACGAATGCACATATTCTATCACATTGTTACAATTGCACAAAAACTAGTCACTTCAATGAATTCTTACCTTATTAAACCAATTTAACACCATGTACACTCAACAAACCATTACCAATCTACACTTATTATTAGTTGTTTATTTAACACGCGAATATTTATAAGGATTTCATTTATCAAGAAAGGTTTAAGTGACCCAAGGCAACAACACATTTAACTCATTACAAAATGAAGGAGACTTTACTAATACTAAGAGGGAAACAACTTAGACAAGATGGCAGTTACTAGGAGTAGAAGGGTCACCTAATTTCTTCTAGGCTTGATCAAACAAATGGGGGTACTTTTCTTTCATCTCTTTTTCGGCTTCCCATGTGGCCTCCTCAACTTGTTGACTTCGCCACAATACTTTAACGGAGGCAACTTCCTTATTTCTCAACTTACGGACTTGCCTATCAAGAATGGCAACTGGAACCTCTTCATATGACAGATCTTCATTAACCTCTATAGCTTCGACTGGCATGATGGTGGATGGATCTCCAATCATTTTCTTCAACATGGACACATGGAATACCGGATGCACTGATGACATCTCAGGAGGCAACTCTAGCCTATAAGAAACTTGACCAATCCTTTGAATGATCCGATATGGCCCGACATACCTAGGACTCAATTTCCCTTTCTTTCCGAATCGCATGACTCCCTTCATAGGATATACCCTCAAGAACACCCAATCATCGACTTGAAACTCCAAATCCCTTCGACGAACGTCTACATAGGATTTTTGACGACTCTGTGCTGTTTTCATTCTCTCCTGAATAACCTTGACCTTTTCCATAGCCTCGTATAC
The DNA here is from genome assembly GCA_032618575.1 of Nicotiana noctiflora. Lineage (NCBI taxonomy): Eukaryota > Viridiplantae > Streptophyta > Magnoliopsida > Solanales > Solanaceae > Nicotiana > Nicotiana noctiflora. The sequence continues at coordinate 26,685 of JASVEL010002375.1, read as the reverse complement.
CATATCTGGCCCTAGTAATTCCGCTTCACCTACCTCAAACCACCCGATTGGCGACCTACATCTTCTCCCGTACAATGCCTCAAACGGGGCCATCTGAATGCTAGCATGATAGCTGTTATTGTAAGCAAATTCTATCAGTGGCAAGTGTTCATCCCAATTACCTTTAAAATCTAAGACACAAGCCCGCAACATATCTTCAAGCGTCTGAATGGTCCGCTCGGCCTGTCCGTTGGTCTGCGGATGGAAAGCTGTGCTGAGATTCACCTGAGTTCCCAAACCTTGCTGAAACTTCTTCCAAAAGTTAGCTGTGAACTGAGGCCCGCGATCCGAGATAATAGAAAGTGGAGTGCCATGAAGTCTTACTATCTCCTTGATGTACAATCTTGCATATTGCTCCGCGGTATCAGTGGACTTGACAGGCGGGAAGTGAGTTGATTTGGTGAGTCGATCCACTATCACCCATATTGAGTCAAACTTACGCTGAGTGCGAGGTAACCCTACCACGAAATTCATATTGATCATCTCCCATTTCCACCTTGGTATTTCTATAAGCTGAGTTAATCCACCGGGCCGTTGATGCTCGGCCTTCACTTGTTGACAATTCGGACATTTAGCTACAAAGCTTGCTACATCCCTTTTCATACCGTTCCACCAATAAATCTCCTTAAGGTCATGATACATTTTCGTGGAACCTGGGTGTACCGAATACCTGGAAATATGAGCCTCTGCTATTACCCTTTCCCGAAGCTCGTCCACATCCGGAACACATAGCCTATCTTGACACCGTAATACACCATCTTCGCTGCTGAGTACAAATGCTGAGGTCTTGTTATCCATGATTGCTTCCTTTACCCGAACCAATGCTGGGATCCATGAACTGTTTTTCCTTGATTTCCGCGACCAATGATGATTCTCCTCCATTATGCACCAAAATATCCCCCTCGTCTGACGCCGAGATACGAACCCCCAAGCTGGCTAATTGGTAGACCTCTCGAGCCAGGGGTCTCTGATCCACACCCAAATGAGCCAAACTACCCATGGATTTCCGACTAAGAGCGTCGGCTACCATATTTGCCTTCCCTTGATGGTACAATATGTTCATATCATAGCCCTTAAGCAATTCTAACCACCGCCACTGTCTCAGATTCAGTTCCTTCTGCTTGAACAAATATTGGAGGCCGTTGTGGTCTAGAAACACATCTACATGAACTCCATAAAGATAATACCGCCATATTTCAAAGCAGACACAACTGTTGCGAGCTCCAAATCATGTGTCGGATAATTCTTCTCGTGATTCTTGAGTTATCTCAAAGTATACTCTATAACCTTTCCGTGTTGCATCAACACACACCCCAAACAAACCTTGGAGGCATAACTATCGCCTTAACACTTTACATCATTAGCGGAACATCTTTATTATATTCCTCTTACATAAGACCTTCCACGAATTGAGTTCTACTATAATTTCCTTGATATGGTTACGATCCCATGTGAACAATTTCTACTAACTCTTCACAATTCTTAACAAAAGGCATTGTTGAATGAGTTTTCTCATATGGCCTCCTATCTCAAATGAATAGCACTGGCTAACTTGCACACGTACCCCGAATAACACTATCTTGCACGACATTGCATCAAATGTAAGGTAACATTGTGCTCTAACTTTTCTTAACCACCCTCTTCTCCCCATATGTACATTATAGAATTTAAGAAACTGCACTACTTCCCCCGTGAATGAAAATTCCTACCATCCCTCCTTACGGTTAAACACCTCTTAAAACATATATCAACAACCTTTATATGCATATGATTTAGGAAGGGTCACTAGCCCGAGAAGGGTATTCTCTGAAACTTTAAATCCTCCTCAATCCTTCAACAACAACTTTTGGTTTTACTCTTAAGTGTAAGGCTTAGTCCACCTGATTCTATCTCCGATGAATAACTCGCCTTATTCCCCATGTTATAGTTACCAATAAAGTTCCCTGATATTGCGGCTTAAGATTTATCATGCTAAACATGTCTAGTCCGTCACGAGTGTTCATCCTCTTTCAATCTATTCCGAACCTTTTATTCCCATCCTGTTTTGCGGATAGTGCATAGTTAATAGCTTTATTGTCCCACACATTTGTCTGCCTCCCGTGAACTTGAAAAATCATTATGTCTTGTTTAATCATTTTACAGTACCACAACTTCACCAGCGATAATCTCACTTCCCATTGTGTGTAGACATGAACTATCTCTAGACCCTTTAGTTGATATTCAGTGTCACCCAAGTCGGTTGCATTGCGGTTAATCCCTTATAATTTTTATTAACACTTGTGCCCTAAGTGAGTCCACCATTCTGATGCAAAAATTGTTTTAGATAACCATGACCATCTCAATTTAAAGGTTTTTCCCCATTTCTTCTCACCTCATTCTTCCTAGTTAGCGAATAGCCACGCACTCTTCCATATATTACGTGGTCCATTAACTTAGGTATTTCATCCGGCTCACCTCTTAACTCTTATTGGGATATATGTAGCAAAGAGTGTTCGTCTGAACATCACTCAACACTTATCTATTTGTAAGACTCTTTAGAGGCTCTCTATCAAGCCCCAATTACCATCTTGGGTTGTTGTGGCAACACATTTATTTCTCCCACTCGTTCTGGCTTTCTTAGTATCCCGAAACTTTGTTTAAATCACAAATCTATTATTAGCCCATTCCAAGTACTCACAATCTTTCACATTTGACATATGGTACTTCCTTGGGTTCCATTTCTCCTGTCCTTCTAACAAGTAAAAGTCTCTTTACAAACATACTCTTATTTTCTAGAATCGTTGACCCTATCATTCACATTGCCATGCGTGAAGAATTTACATTCCTTAATCTCTTGGGATGCTAGTTGTCTATCATTAGCATATTCTTTCAGAGAGAGTCATGTTACCCATTATCTCTTTTCTAGACCACACCTGTCTTCACCAAAATATTCAAATATCATAGCTACATGGTCTCACTCTTGTTTCATTGTATTTAAGTAGCCTTACGATGGCCCTCCCTCTCCCACATGGGGCGAATGTCCTGGATCTTGACACAAGTCTTGAGTGTAGAAACTTTAGGAACATATGCCTCATATATCTATCCCTCTTATATATACTCGACTATTAGGAAAATTTAAGTCACCATAGTATTGATCTCATAAGTTCTATTCAGCCACGTAGGTATGGGATTCCAAGTCCCCACGCATATCCTTTATGAGTGTAATGCAACCTCGTGCATTTCTGGGTCCTTATAACGTTCGTAAGACAAGGGTTTTCTCACCTAGGGTCCAATTGAGTCTCATTTCATAACTTTTTAACTCATGTGAGAGACTTACACTCTGACTATTAATCTCTTAGTCTTTCTCCCATATATCACGTGCTTATATAACCAATATTATTTCACACCTTGCGATCAATTATATACTTCTCGCACTAACCACGTGTGCTACTCAAACTTACATATCAATTATCAAATCAATGCCTCTTCGTGCGGGTAATCACTTTTAATCCTTTCCTCAAATAAAGCATACTTGTAGTACTATGTACTTATACTATATATATATATTCATACTGTTTATTCAACAAGATACATGTGCAATCTCCATAATACCCATGTCTTTTCCCATTGGTCATGACATATGACAACACTACATGAAACAGACGAAAGAGCATTTAAACTTACCTTGAATCTCAACGCACGAGTTATAAAACAATCTTATAGTCAAGCTTTATCGCACGATTTGGAATGTTGAAGAAGGGTAATATTCCTAAATGTCCGTGTAGCCCCCTACTTATATGATGTGGTCGACAACACACCTATAAGAAGAGCACTACTAGACACGGCTCCGAGACATCCTAGGACACTTTACAAACCTTAGGCTCTGATACCAAGTTTGTCACGCCCCAAAACAAGGGACATGACCGGCGCCTGACCGAGTAGCCCCAGTCAAGCGGACCTGAGTGCCTTTATATCCCACGCGTTACCCCTGTGTCGATTATTACTCATTAACCAAATATCTTACCAATAATGACTGATTTCACAATGCATAAACATAACCATGTGATTGATTTAGTAACAAGTTCACAATTTTCATTTACAACGCCCGACATACATATACATAGGCCACAACCCCACAATTTACATGTCTACGGAGCCTCTAGGATACAAAAAGGGGAGTACAATACTTGCCGGTAACAAGGCTCCGGCTATACCTTACAAAACCAAAATGAAATCTAAACCGAAGTGGCATGAACCACACACAAGGCCTCGAGGAAGAAAGGGGCTCACCAAAAACGGGCAGTGGAGGATGAAGGATACTATTGCCGATGTGCTGAAGTGCCTGCTACAGATCCACCTACAATCATAACACGAATGTAGCGTCCCCGGCAAAAGGGACGTCAGTACACTTGAATTGTACTGGTATGTATGGACAAACTTTGTCCCAAGTAAACTCAAGCCATTAAATTACATCAACAATTTATTAAGCCAGACCAACCATGTTTCCACATTTTCCTCATTTCAAATAATTCTCACACAAAGCACTTTCTACAATCAACCAATTTAACAATAACCAATCAATCACGTAAAGAACAAGTAGTCAAACAAAGGGGCAATCAGTGCCCCACAGGTTGCAAACTCTCCTGCTGTCTCCTTTCACAATTTCACATTATTGATTTATGTATCAATTTTCAATAGCGATTTCGATCGCTTTCCATCCTTATTGCCCCTGACCACCCTTATTACCTCGGCCACCCTTATCACCCCAACCCACACCTTATTTCACCACTTTGCGGCGCGCAACACGACCCCGCCTTACAGTTGAAAACACAACAATTTCAAACAGCAGATAAGGTACTACACACAATTTCAACAAGTTCAAATAAGCAACTTGCACATTGTTTCATGTTCTCAATTACTTCTCAAGCCAATATCACAACCAAGTTACAATGTTTCCACATTCAAGAATATTCACACATGTATATTCAACAATTTTCCATAATTCAAGTGTTTCATCTCTTTCCACAATAAACCAATTCTCAAGTGTTTCGTTTTCTTTTCCACAAGGTGCCATATAGGCTATCATAATCATTATTCACAAATTCTTTACCCAATTCAACTCTCATTTACCTTTCGGTTCATATTTCATACCACAACACTCATAGTTCAACAACAACTTTGAATATCCAACAACAACATCAATTAATCACATACAATTTCTCAAATCAACACATGCCAAACAATTTTACACATAAGGGCGATTTCACAAGAATCAAAATTAGCCATACATACCTCGATTGAGCTTTCCTTAAGTTACTACAACACTCCAAAACTCTAGCAATTCCAATCTACTATGAGACATAACAAAATTAAACACATATTAGAAAGATATTCATGAAACTAGCTCATTTGAGCATTTTATCAAATACTAATTGTGCATCTTGATTTCAAATCCCCTTTTCAAGAATTTCTTCATTTCCTAACCCAATCTTTACTTATTTATGTTCATCAATCTTTCCACAACTCTATTTGCACAAGCATGCATACATAACACTACCATACCAAGAATCACACCTCAATAACACATTCACAACCTCTACAATACTAACATAACCTAGGTTAGGAACCCATGGCTCCCAATCACCCTCCCATGAGTTCTAATGTATGTATCTTACATAAATAATCACCATAGAGTAGTTGGAGATGATAGACATACCTCTTGTAGTAAGAATTTTAAGAATCTCCACTTGAGGTGTTCTTGAAGAATTCAAGAATTAGAAGGAAAATCTAAGGATTTTGAAGATTAATCCTTGTTAGTATAAGTGTTTAAGGGGTAGAAATTACTCAAAGAACTATAAAATCTTACCTTAGATCATAGGGATGAAGTTTGGGATGAAACCCTCTTGAGAGAGCAAGTCATAACCCCAAAAATGAGTTTGGAACACTCTAGGCCGGTCTTTGGGGTATTAAAACTATCCAGGTGCGCGAAGTGTTGCCCAGGTGCGCGAAGTGTGCAAGCTTCGCGCATGACTTCGCGCATTTTCCTGAGCATTCTGCCTAAGGTGCGCAAAGTGTGCGCGAAGTCCACTTCGCGCAGGACTTCGCGCATCTGACACCTGACGAGTAAAATGATCATAACTTTCTGTATACACCTCCGAATGACGAACGGTTTGTTGCGTTGGAAACTAGACTCAAAGGGCTTTAATTGGATAGGCTGATCCTCACACAACTCATTATATAACCGGAGATATGATCGTTCAAAGTAAGGTCTTGTGCGCACTCTTTTACAGATTTCGTCTAATATGCAATTTTCCATCTTGGATTAGGCTTAGGCCTCTCCTTAGACCCCAAATCACTTATAATAAGACTTATACCCTTATTAAACTATCTAATTAGTATCCATAATATTATGAATCCTTATTTGCACAAGAGATAAAACAATGTAGCCTACATTAGCATGATGAAATCTTAAATAACTCGAAAAAATTTTCGGGGCCTTACATTCTCCCCCCCTTAAGATCATTCGTCCTCGAATGAGGATTTGAGAATGAGTTGGCTTTGAAAGACATGCTATGCAAACTATCAAAATTTTGACTAACTCTTATATTTTAGAAAAATTTCGCCAGAGTTTCCTTTGTATTTTGGACATATCCACCTATCAGAGGGCCCCCGAAACACATTACCAAACAACAATACACAAATACAACACTTCCCACTACCGGTATACACTTTCTTACCTCAACGAATGCACATATTCTATCACATTGTTACAATTGCACAAAAACTAGTCACTTCAATGAATTCTTACCTTATTAAACCAATTTAACACCATGTACACTCAACAAACCATTACCAATCTGAAGTTGAGATTCCATCCCTCCGAATCGTCGCTGAAGCTGAGATTGACGACGACGAGTGGGTCAAAACCCGATTAGAGCAATTAAGCTTGATCGATGAAAAGAGATTGACAGTATGTCACGGCCAATTGTATCAAAAGAGAATGGCGAGAGCATATAACAAGAAGGTACGTCCCAGGAGATTTGAAGTGGGACAACATGTGTTGAAGAGAGTTCTACCACATCAGGCCGAGGCGAAAGGCAAGTTCGCTCCAAATTGGCAGGGACCTTTTGTGGTGACTAGAGTATTATCCAACGGCGCTCTATGTTTGACTGATGTCGAGGGAAGATGCACCGATATGGCTATCAATTCTGATGCAGTTAAGAGATATTATGTGTAATTCTTTGATGCATTTGTCAACGTTCGGTTTCGTTTGTGTGTATTTGGCATTTTTCGGAGAATGAAATGACAGAGGCAATTTTTCTGCTACCCAAACACTTTAACCTTTGTTTCCCCATTTGAGCCTTAATTATTCTTTCATATACCCTCTTTCGGAATCACCAAGGAAGATGTGTAACAGAATAGAAAAGAAACAAAGAAGTAATACAAGAAAAAGTGAACTACGTTCGACCTGATTCCTCAAGAAGGATACGTAGGCGCCACACGGCTCGGTCATAATAAAATAAAAATCAAAAAATCCCCCAAGCAACAAAACTGGGGCAGAAGTCATTGTTTTCGTTGGAAAGATAGTGTGGATTCCGAAAGTTGTAGTAAGCTAACCGTTGAGGCTAAACCCCTTTCTTCAGCTTCACGCGCAGAAACCATATCAAGAACCCGAAAGACCTCTCGATCAGTATTTGAGAAGTGCCAAGTCATGTGAATGAAAGCCAAGAGTGACATCCCGACCCTCGATTGAATTCAGGGATGCACAAGCCGAAAGGGGATAACGCTCTAGAGGGAATCTCAGGGGTGATACCCCGCCGCGAGGAAAGAAAGCATAAATGAGAGAGTCTTAACGGTGAAAACCCTCGCGGGCACCTTAAGGCGAAGGAAGTTGAGAGAAGTAAAATGAGAGAGTCTTACGGTGAAAACCTTTACGGGCACCTTAAGGCGACGGGAGATAGAGAGAAATGAGAGAATCTCATTAGTGAAAACCCTTGAAGGGCACTGTGAGGTGACAGGACGAGATGGTTACAAGATGTCTGCATGAGACAAGGTTTGGACATCCGTTTACCTCTAGCAGGACGCGGTATCAGAAAGTGATTGACATGAATAGACTGGGTAGTTTAATCTTAAAGGCGCGGCATAACATTGGATCAGGCACACATTCAGATAAGTTTTCCTATTTTTGAGTTGAGAAAAGTTTTTCTCTTCTTTTGTCATTTGCGGTCAGTATTCTTTTCTTTTCTTTCATTTTCGAAAATTGATTTTTCAAAGCTTACTACCAAGTCTCCCAAAGCAGTATATTGAAAGTGAATAGGCATGGAACAAGGCAATGAGACAGAAGTCGTTACGATAGTGAGATTGGGATGACAGGCTGAGTGGAAGGTTCGCAAGAATTATGGAGTATGATGGACACATGTGGCATGTCCGAAAGATGATTTCACGCGACAGATCACCGGCTAAAAAGAGTCGGACCAAACCAAAGAGTGGAATAAAAGGAAAGATGAGAGGTCGTTCGTGGAAAAGCATCTTCCCAAGCAAGCGTCAACGTCGTCCTCAAAGGTCGAGAGAGGCCAAGCAGCTGAAAGAGAATGGCCTCAACAAGAGTGGCACGACCACTCGCGGCGTTTTGAAACTAACAATTTTTCTTTGATTTAAAGTAGGAAAAGAGGGTCCGACGGCAGAAAAGCATACCGTCCAGAAGTTTATCACACTGGGGCAGAAAATTTTCTCCTGTTGCGAAAATTTTCTGGAAAGCAAGACTCGGAGGATAAGTGTAGAAAGCAACACAAGATGGGGTGATCTTTGAGCCGGGTATCATCTCCAGCAGTTATGGGAAAAAGAAAAATGGCTTCGAGATTCCCCCAGCAGTATTACATCCTATAATTTGATCGAGGAGGCAAAAGCGTGAGTCCCAGAGGAGGTATGGGAAGAAGGAAGAGAATGAGGGGTGAAGGAAACAAAGAATACTTCCTCGGCAGCATCATCCCCAGCAGGCGAGTAAACAGTTCCAAAATACCCCCAGCAGCCAGAAGAAAAAGTAATACGACCCAGGGGAAGGCAATTCCAAGACAGGATAATTCAGAAGAGAAAGTGGTCCGAGAGGCAATGCAGGAAGAAGGAAATGGTACAAGAGGCAAAGGAAGGTAATCAAGATAGGATGAGATCAGTGAGTAGTAGTTGAAGTCAGGGAGCCCGCCTGGAGAATGGAGTGGCGATTTTATTTTAAAGTAGGGTACAAGAGGCAAAGGAAGGTAATCAAGATAGGATGAAATCAGTTGAAGTTGTAATTGAAGTCAGGGAGCCCGCCTGGAGAATAGAGTGGCGATTTAATTTTGAAGTAGTAGTTGAAGTCAGGAAGCCCGCCTGGAGAACGGAGTGGCGATTTAATGTTGAAGTTGTAGTTGAAGTCAGGAAGCCCGCCCGGAGAATGGAGTGGCGATTTAATGTTGAAGTTGTAGTTGAAGTCAGGGAGCCCGCCTGGAGAATGGAGTGGCGATTTAATGTTGAAGTTGTAGTTGAAGTCAGGGAGCCCGCCTGGAGAATGGAGTGGCGATTTAATTTTGAAGTAGTAGTTGAAGTCAGGGAGCCCGCCTGGAGAATGGAGTGGCGATTTAATTTTGAAGTAGTAGTTGAAGTCAGGGAGCCCGCCTGGAGAATGGAGTGGCGATTTAATTTTGAAGTAGTGGGTGAAGTCAGGGAGCCCGCCTGGAGAATGGAGTGGCGATCCGTGTTAATTCGGTGGAGGAAAGCGGTAGAATGTAACAGGAATCTCCAGCATGAATCCAAGTTCGTAAGAAGAGACGAAGCATCAGAAGGAACGCCAAGTCAGACAAGATGGCAAGGAGCGCGACAAGATCAAGTTAAAAAGGATAGATAAGAACTTGTAGTACTGTAACTTAGTCTAGCTTCTTGTTTTTGTTGCTTAGCGCGGTGTAACAAGGAAATCAGCTAAGCGGTGGTAACAGCAGTAACAGCGGCAACAGCAGTAACAGCGAGATCGCAACAGTCATGGTAGTCCCAGCTACCAGAACTTCCCGAACTACATTGACCTGATTCCCTTTTAGCCGGGGATATGTAGGAGACCTTTGAAGCAAGGTTCGGTCAAAACTTTTCCAAAATGCTTCATACGGAGTGTTCGAATGGGCAAAAATCGCTTATATCCGCTCATTTATCTTTGCACGAAAACTCTGCGTGTTTACGCACATGCTAAGAGTAATTGTGAGCACGTGATTTTTGCCTTACTTGAGAAGTACTCCCGGAAAATTCAAAAATAAAAATAGTTTCGTGTTGGGTATGATTTTTGTGATTTTGTGTTATTTTATCTTTTGTGTGCACGTTTATTTATTTAAATTAAAAATACAAAAAATATATGCTAAGTTTTGCATTTTTAGTGTTTGATATCGAAGTCATGTGATTTACATTTTTAGGTGATATATAATTGTGTGGGATAATTGTATGCATATATATATATATATATATATATATATATATATATACATGTACATATATATATGTGTAGCAATGAGATCGAAATTGGGCCATAGTTTAGTCCAGGAAAACCAGGCCCAAACGAATCCCAATCCGTCCAGCATCTATCATTGTGGCATTCGATCTGGACCGTTGGATTTTATTATCCAACGGCCCGGATTAATCCTTTAATTCCAACATACACTCAGCCTATGACTTAACCAAACGACGCCGTTTGGTTTAAGTGAGGAGATCCCGATCGTTGATCAAGTTTGATCCAACGATCAGGATTTAACTTCTCCAAAACACATATAAACTCATTCCATACCCCCCCCCAAGCCAGACCCCCCCTCTCCCTTCATCTCCCTCAGGAGCTCCCAAACACCTAGCGTAACGCCGCCTTGCGCCGCCTGCCGGAAATCGCCTCACGGCGGTTCCGGTAGGCCAATAACCACCAAACCAATGCCAAAACCTTTCCCTCACCTCCCCCATCACGAACCCAGCCTCCACTAACCTCGAATCATGCCGGAGCTCCTCGAATCTTCATTTGAAGATTCGAGTCAAACTCGAACCAATGCCAAATCACCCCAAACTCACCCCAAACCCTCACATGGCCTCCCTCGTACCCCCGCCGGCTTTCGTTTGCTTCGAATCTAACCGGAAATGCAAAAGCCCCAAATCCGAGCCCAAGAACCCTAATTTTGGAGAAACCCAATTCGAGCCGGTTTAGCCGCAATTGAAGTCCAATGGACTTTAGTCTAGGTGTTCTCAATCGAGAACATCTCGATTAAAGCCCGTTTGGCTTCAATAATTCCAAGTCTTAGTTCGAAGCTGGGGTCGGCAGATTTCTTACAAGGTATTCATTCCTTCTTTGGTCGATTTAATTCGATTTTTGTGAATATGTGTGTTTGTTTTATTCATTGTTTCAATTCTCATCTAGCATGCTTCTAATTTCTCATAACAGTCGACCTGTTATCTTCCTTTGAGGCCTTTTATTTGGCCAATTCCCTCTGTTTTTAGTAGTTAAAATGAATCATAGGTTCAATGTGATAAAAGTCGTCAAGCAATTAATTCATATTTTTGATTAGTTCCTTGATCCCTGAATCTGCCTGATGCAATTCATTGGGGGGATAATTGGTTGTAGTTAATAGGTTAATTGTTTAATCACACACCCATACAAGGGCTAGTGGAACCTGCACAGCAGGGCATCCCACTGAACACTGCCACCAGCATTGTTTAATGCTGGAGTCCATACCTTGGACAGTAGATAGTGGGTTTGCAGGGAATATGATGGGTTGGGGAGTCAGGGTAGGGGGTAACCCTAGGGGCTGCTGGTCAGCTATAAGATGGGAGACAATCTGAGAGTAAAAGGGATACCTGAGAGTAACTAGAGAAAGAGATAGAGTGTGATAAGTAGAGCACCTGGAGAGCAAAATCACAGTCATAACTAGAGAGAAAAACAGATACAAAGATACAAAAAGAAGCTACTGTTTCATTGGCTTCTGGACTGTTTCGTGGTTTTGATCCAGTGTCTGAGATTTGGTCGCTGGTTTGTTGTTGTTCTTGTGTTGTTGGTAGTGCTGGGCCTTTGCTTTAGCTGATTCAGTGTTGAGTGTTGTGATAGTTTTGGTATTTGCTGCTGGTTCATTCGATTGCTGCCACTGGTAGTGTTTGCTATTGGTTTAGTTGAGTGCTGCCACTAGTCGTTGCTACTGTTGTATTCATTTGGTGCTGCTGGTTCAGTTTGAGGGCTGTGGTAGTTCCAGTGTTGGTGGCTGCTGTTAGTCATTGTTGTTGTTGCTGTGTGTTGTTACTGTTTGGTCCAAATATTGTTGTTGGTTCAATATTGTTGGGGCTGGTCTAGTTTGCTACTGGTGTATCATTGTTTGTTGCTGCCTGGTTGTTTATTGCTGCTTGGGTTCAAGTTTTAGTCACTAATTCAGTGATTGATAAAGTTCGATTACTGTTGGTTGTTGGGTTGTAGCTGATTCACTGGTTGTTGTTGCTGTTGGTTTACTGTGGTTGTTATTGGTCTTTGATTGTTGCCCCTGTTACTGTTCTTGTTGCTGTTGCTGCATTGCCATTGCTCACTCTTCCTTGTTCTTCCGCATTCCAGGTACACACCTCTGTTATTGTAGTTCCTTGGTTCGAAAAGAATGAAGTTTGAAGCTTATGCATAAAGTCTATTGAAACATGTAGTCGTCTAAAGTTCTTATGTTTTAATTACATTCTGTTATTCTCTAATTAAGCTTGTATTGCTAATCTTGGTTATGGAAAAGTATAGTTAGGCCAAAGATACACTGTCGTTAGATAAGCACGTAAACCTGAATTAGTCTGTTGTATCTCTATTCAATCTTCTCTGCTCGTGTGCGTAATCTCCAAATCCGTTAACGTTAGACCTTATGCTAAAAGCAAGATTAGCTAGGGAGTTGTTACTCAACGGAATGACGTAATTAGATTAAAAAGAGTCGGGGGCGCATTTCATGTGACCCGACCCCAATTTTGGGCAAGAGTAAACAAAGCGTGTCAGGAACCACAGGCGCATGTCATGTGGTGTGGTTCGTAGCAAGTTTTAAATAATTTGGAATCAACTCTTTAAGTAAAATATAGTGGGATGTAGTTCGCTTTAGATTTGAATCAAAGGTGCGCCTCACCCAATAGTTACACTAATCGCACAGCCTTCATAAATGCACATATAAAATACTTAGATTTTGAGATGCGTCGTTTCTTAACGAACATCACGCCCTCCTCAACAGTGTAAATAAGTAGTCGATCCGGGCGCATAATTTAGTTCTATCTTCTTAAATACGGGTGTGCATTTCATGCGACCCGAATCCAAACCCCGAAATGTTGAATAAGAATATGTCGAGGATCCGGGTGCATTTCATGTGACGTGATTCGAAAGCATATTTCTAAGCAACTTTCTCTTTCGTAAATCATAATCAATAATAAAAGCGGTAAAGGGATATTAACTTGCACTAAGTACATAATTGTAAAAAATAGATAAATAAGCCAAACACGACAGTTGAGCGACCGTGCTAGAACCACGGAATTCGGGAATGCCTAATACCTTCTCCCGGGTTAATAGAATTCCTTATCCGGATTTCTGGTTCGCGGACCGTTAAATAGAGTCATTCTTTTCCTCGATTCGGGATTTAACCGGTGACTTGGGACACCATAAACCTCCCAAGTGGCGACTCTGAAATAATTAAAATAATTCCCGCCTCGATTGTCCTTTAATTGGAAAAACTCTTTGCGTCCTTGCGGGTGCGTAAAAAGAGGTGTGACACTCTCATAAAAGACTCAATTCCTAGAGCCATCGTCCACTCCAATTTATAATGAGCAAAATCCACCAGCATCTCCTACCATTGCACCAGATCCTCATGAATCTCATCCAAATTATCTTGAACCTCGTGAATCTTCTTCAGCAGATACCAACACAACCTCTGTAAAAGAAGATTCAATTTCAGACAATGTAGAGATTACTGGTCCTTTAATACCTCAGCATATTGATACATCTAGTTCTTCACCTTCTTAGCCACTTTCTCCACAAGGAGTAATTGCTTCTAGACCACACAGATACGGAGAACCTCCAATTTGGCTCAAGGACTACATCATTACAGGCAACCTACCAGGAAAGAGCAAAAATCCTATCTCCAACCATGTTACTTATGATCTCTTATTTCCAACATATCAGTCCTACTTGAACGCCTTCTCAGTTTTTATTAAACAAAAAACCTACAAGGAGGTTGCAGTTGATCAGAATTGGGTTCACGCAATGGACCAAGAAATCAAGGCTTTTGAAGATAATCACACCAGGGAGATTGTAGATATACCTGCTGACAAACAAGCTATAGGATCTAAATGGATCTATAAAGTTAAACATAAAGTTAATGGTGAGATATATAGGTACAAAGTAAGGTTAGTGGATAAAGGCTACACCTAACAAGGGGAACTTGACTACCACGAAACCTTCTGACATGTGGCAAAAATAGTGACAGTAAGGGCAGCCAATGGTGTTGCATCATCCAAAGGTTGGCCTTTGTTCCAAATGGATGTTAATAATACATTTCTCCATGGTGATTTATTTGAGGAAGTCTATCTGCAACTTCCACAAGGATTTCACAACCAGGGGGAGTCCAATGTATGTAGGCTGCTAAAATCCTTATATGGCTTAAATCACGCCTCAAGTCAATGAAATATAAAGTTGATAGATGTATTTCTTCAAGCTAGTTTTATGTATAGCAGTTATGATCAATCTGTATTCACAAAGAAAAACAACAAAGACATTATAGTTGTCTTGGTGTATGTTGATGATCTTCTGTTAACATGAAGTAGTTATAGTCTCATTGAAGAGGCAAAGGCAACATTACACAGAAACTTCAAAATAAAGGATCTACATGAGCTCAGATTCTTCTTAGGAATTGAGGTGATATCAGATAAAGGCATTTTACTAAACTAAAGAAAGTACGTATTGGAGCTTATTTTAGAGGTTGGGTTGAGCGCTGCAATCCAGTCTTAACACATATGGAGCAAAATCACAAACTTACCACTACTAATTATGATAAGAATGTTGGCAATACTAGAGATGCTCTGTTAGAAGATGTATGTAGCTATCAGAAACTAATCGGTAAACCACTATATCTGACAGTTACAAGGCTAGGCATACATTCTACGGTCCAAGTACTAAGCCGATTTATGCAGTCTCCTAAGGAGTCCCATGTGGAAGTAGTATTAAGAATGGTCAGATAAATCAAAGGAAGCCCTCGACTAGGGATCCTTTTGAGCAGTAGACAGACCAATACTATGATTCAGACTCGGCTACATCAAAGGAAGCTCTGGACTAGGGATCCTTTTGAGCAGTAGACTGACCAATACTCTTACAATATACTATGATTCAGACTGGGCAGCATGCCCATATACAAGAAGATATGCCACAGGTTATGTGGTTAAACTTGGAGACTCATTGCTATCTTGGAAGTCAAAGAAACAACAGATAGTGAGTAGAAGCTCAACAGAGACAGAATATAGAAGCATGGCAGCAGCAGTTGCAGAAGTAATATGGATGACAGGCTAACTAATGGAGCTGGGCAACAACGTAGAAAAACGTGTACACGTACACTGCGATTGAAAAACAACTCTACAAATAACTTCCAATCCAATCTTTCACGAGAGAACCAAACATATAGAGATAAATTGCCATTTTATTAGGGAAAGAATCAAGTAGGGGCTAATCAAGACAGAGTATATACCCACAAAGTAGCAACTTGCACACCTAATAACTAAAGGATTGGGAACAACTCAACGTGAGTTATTGCTCTCCAAGCTAGGAGTGTTGAATGTTTTCCACCCTCCAGGGGGAGTGTTAACATAGCTAGAAGAACAACTCAGTTAGTGAGTGAGGGTTCAAAGTGTAATTAGTTAAAACTAGAAGGAGTTAAAAGTAGAAGTTTGTTAAAAGGCAGTTAGTGCCCTCCTCTTCTATATAACAAGAGCACACTTGTATAAGTAAACAAAGAAATAAAAATGATATCCACTTTACTTCTTCTCTCTCTTGATTGTTCTAAGCTACTGAGTTAGTGTGCACTGATTTGCATGTCATACTACAGAACCTTCATTGACGACTGATTCTTACCTCTGTGCAGCTCAAGTTAACATCATCTTAACCAAATGAAATTGTTCACACTTCAAAGTTTCGTCTCTTAACCTTTTCATACGATAAGTTGATCTTTAGACTTTATATTATCTTTTGAGATTTGCTAATATTTTGCCTGTTGAGTGGTCATTTGCTACTTTAAACTTTAATAACGGCAAATTACCCCAATTTAAGCGTCTATTTTACATGGTTTTTGGTCATAATAAATTGAAGAGGGGAAAATTCATAGAAGAACTCTCCATAAAAAAATGATACGCATGTCTTTGGGCTAGACATTCAATAGATTTCAAATTCTTTATATATAATTTGCTTAGTTTATTACTTACTAGGTTGTATCAAGATTGAAAACTTGGAAAGTCATGATTGGTAACTTTTACATGCATCAAGGGATCGAGGGAAACGCCATATGTGGTGATTTAATAAAATATAAACAATTCATAATTAAAGGGTTCATGGCATCACATTTAGAAAATTAAGTCTCCACAGTAATAAGCATGACCAAGGTATATATAATTCCAAATGCATGCACATCTACCTACAACGAGTCATAGACCTTCTAATAAAGATTTTAATAAAAGTGGAAAGTAGCCCGACAATTAAACAAAAGTAGTATGACAAAAGAAGTCGACAATTATCGCACAGCTAGGTTACTAGGATATTACCTGTGCGGAAACAAAAATGATAAATAACTAAATGAGATATCAATGATCCAAAGATTTATAGTGAGAATTTTCTCGAAATAACCCCTTAAAGGAGATCAGTAAATAGAGTTGTGAGTGGATTTAAATGACGTACATATACACACATAAATAGTCCAAATTGAAAATAATACGCAATTGCAAAGGTAGCTAGTTTTGTAGCTCTAGCCTTGGAAAGTTGGCAATAACCATAACTAATACTCTTTTTTTCCCCTTCTTTTATGGTAACTAACATGTGTTATGGGATATAAGGTTTGAGAAAATATTGATATTGTATAACGGCTCTTAAAATAATAGTCAAAACTAGTGTATTTTTGGTATATATATACATTTTGTATGTTATATACAAAATTTATACTCACTCCGTTTCAATTTATGTGAACCTATTTCTTTTTTGATCCGTGCCAAAAAGAATGATCACTTTCCTTATTTGGAAATAATTTACCTTTATGCAATGATTTATAGCCACACGAAATATATGTGCCTCATTTTACCCCACAAGATCAAAAGTCTCCTCTCTTTTCTTAAACTTCGTGCTCAGTCATATGGGTTCACATAAATTGAAACGGAAGGGGTATAAATTTTATATTTTTTTTCGACAACCGATAATTTCTAACGCGGCAAAAAGTGAAAAAAACCCTATGTTTGATTCCAAATTTCCAGTCGCCGAGAATGAAGCAACACCTTATGTACAAAATCTTATACGAGGCCCTTCCAAATTATTGCAAGTTAACATGATCATTGTCCCACATTTGCACCCTTTAATTTGCAATTATTTAGCCACTCATTGGCTATCCGATTTATTTATCTCTAAACTAATTATTGAAAATTAATATTAAGGAAAGAAATAACGATAATAACTGCCATAGAATGAAGATACTATCACAGGAAGATAAAGCTAATTAAGGGGGACAGATGGTTCCCAAAAAAAAATAAGAAAATTAATTGAAGTGTTCAGAAAACAAAAATTTAGGAAGTAGCCACCCACAAAGGCTTCCTCCAATCACAAAAGTTGTTATTGCCCTTCCTTCCTTCTTGGCACCTACGTATCCTTTGACAATTCCCTATTCCAGTTTCAACCTCACCATCATAATTATTTCCATCCATGTCCGTTTTCATGTTCATGCCACTTTCTTCCTCTTCTTCATTATCTTTTGCTTCCTCCATTTCTTCTTCTTCATAATCATCATCTTTTTCATTGCTGATGTCACTTTCAAATATGCCATTTTCAACTTTTAATTCTTCGTTCTCGTATAAGTCAAATTTAGATGCAGAACTTCCATATTCTTTCAAGAAACATAGCCGAAGACGGCCATTGCTTCTCTCAGCATGAAGATACGTACGCACTTTTGGAGCTTCAACGGCTTTGATGATTAATCTACCACCTACTCTGTGTGTGCTAACTTGTAGAGAATTGGACGTTGTCAAAGGAGGTGGAAGTTTTCGGCTGCTAATTTCATTGTTAGTGATCACCTTGTAATTTGTTGCTGAAGATGGTGTATCTGTTTTTGTTGTTGATGATAATTGTGCTTGTACTGTGTTTGACTCGTAAATGCTGCTTTCAATGATATGATCAGTTCCTGTTTCACATCCCAAATTTTCAGTGCATAATGCAAGGCTCTTTTCACTAAGTCTAGACGAAGAGGTTTGGTTAGACAAAGGGTGAACATAAGAGCTTTCCTTTTCTTTCCGGTCAAATTTGCGATTCAAAGAGTTAATGGTGGGGAGATTTTGAAGGGAACTCCAGCCTGCAGCTACGTCTGCATTTTTATTAGATGAGCACTTGTTTATATCTTGATATTTTTCATTTAGATTTTCCATATTGCTTTCTATTGCAGTTGGGGTTCGCACTTTGAGCTTGAGGGTAGTTGTTTCAATGATGTTTGACTCAGAACATGACTGCAAACCTTGATATACTATGGTTGACATGTTGTGGAATTAATCTAGAGAGGAAGAATCTTGAATATGAATTTACTAAGGATCGGAGTCTTAATTCTTGGCTATTGTTTTTGTGATGGAAAGGAGAGAATGAGAAGATAGAAGAATGAACGAGATATAAGTGAGGGGTTCGGTCTGAATTTGTAGTGCTAAAAAGTGCGCATGGCTATGTGCTGTGGGGGTTGGGTGAGTGGTGGGGGTGGGGTATTTTTGGACCACTTGAATTGTACAACTATTTATGCCATGCCCATGGAAAAGAAAATCAATTTTTGAAGCTATGAGAAATTCTAGTGTACTATTTCATTCAATTTTATACTCCACCTCATTCATTTTATACTAATATTTGAAACATGTAGTTTAATAATAATTAAAAAAAAAATTTGGCTACGTGAGGGTGTTTGTGATCTTAAAACATGCATAATATATTTGGAGTTATAAAGCATGCTATTAAAGGTAAAGTTAAAAGTTAAAATTAAAATTACCGAATAAAAAAGTATGTTATTATTATTTTTTGAACGAATTAGAAAATAAAAAATGGCATACAAAATGAGATGAAGAGAATACATAGTAAAAGAAAAGAAACAAAAATAAAATAAAATAAAGAATCATGAGTACTTTTCTGCCGGCAATGTTTTTCTCCAATCAAACTAATGTGGAATAGGAAAAATGTTCTAGATATGATGTCCAAATGTGTTATGTCTTTGTGTATTACTAGTACATATAGGGACACATGACTATTAATTACTCCTTATTCTATTTTATCGAATCATCCTAAAGAAAACCAAGAAATAATCAAAAATTAAACAAACAAAAAAAAAATTCTTCCACATATTTTGAACAGGAAAGCCGCACAACAACAACTTTTTGTCTTAATTTATAAATAAACAAATAAAAAAAAAAGACCATTCCTTCATCCGTGATTCAGACTTATTTGGAGTCAAAATCCGTGTTTCATGTCTATGTATCACCAAATATCATAGGCCATGCACTTTGAAATTTCTTGGAAGTACCAAGAAAGAGTGAGGCGGTGTGGATGTACTTTTTTTTTCTACTTTTTAACGAATGTCTAGAATTCAAATTATAAAAGTAGAAAAATTTCAGGTAATAAAATAGTAGTTCCCTCTTTAATAAGCGTTGCACGACGAGAATGCAAGTAAATTGTTGGGCTAAAACGGTTTAATAATAAATTTAACATGGTGTGACATTGTTTGTTTTTGCTTAAGCCTCGGACGATTTTCCCAAGAAATCTCTATAACGGTCCGACTAGTTGTTTTGTACAATTGCGTCAGGTTTGACAGTTTGAGGTCACGAGTAACTTAACACAGTGTATTATGACTTGTGTGCATCAACGGTTCGGCTTTTTGAGAAGTTCGAAAAGGATTTTTAGAAGTGACTTCTATTTGAGAAGCTTGAAGTTTAAAAAATTGACCAAGATTTGACTTTTGACTATTTGACCTCAGATTGGAATTTTGATGGCTCCGATAGGCTTGAGTGATAATTTTGGACTTAGGCATACGTCCTGAATTTGGATTTGGAGGTATGTAGGGTAATTTGAAGCATTTTGGAAAAATTTAAAAAGTTGAAGTGTAGAAGATTGAAAGGTTTGACCGAGACTTGACTTTGGTAACATCAGGGTTGTGATGTGATTCCGAGAGTTGGAACAACTGTATCATGTCATTTGGGACTTGCTTGCAAAATTTGGTATCGTTGGAATTGATTTGATATGGTTCTAACGTTTGGTTGCAATGCTAAATTCTTGAAGTTTATGGTATTTTATCATGTGTTTTGGCATTCAATTCGTGGTTCTAGAGGTTATTTTGGTATTTCGATTGCGTGAGCGAGTTCGTATTATATTTTAAGACTTGTGTGGTGTTTGGCATGGAGCCCCGCGGGATCGGATGAGTTTCATATGCATTTTGGAGTGAAGGAAAAAGGTTTAATTGTGCTGGTGTCTTTGTTCTAGCATTTGCGAGGATTTCATCGCAAATGCGAAGACCACGTTAGCGAGATCATTCTCGCATTTGCAATGCTGGGCTAGGCAAGGAAGTTCGGCTGCTCCGTATTTGCCATGAAACTGTCGCTTTTACGAACATCTCAAGCTCGCAATTGCGACCTGATCAGAGGTGACCGGCCTTCACATTTGTGATACTTATGTCGCATTTGTGAGAATGGCAATTGTGATCCCGATGTCGCAAATGTGACATCTGAGGCTGGTATTAAGACTACCATTTTGAGACTTAGCTCCATTTTATCATATTTTGAACCTTAGGCCCGAGAGTGGGTGATTTTGAGAGAACATTTTCATACCAAATCATTGAGTAAGTGACTCTAATCAATTTCCAACTATATTTTGTGATATCTTAGATTTAACGTCAAATCATAAGAATCTAAAGGAAGATTTAGGGAAATTGTAAACTTTTTCGAAAATGAAAAATGATGATTTGAAGGACGAAATGATATCAAAACTTGATAACCTTTTTATGGTTGAACTTGTATGATAATGGGTGTTCGATTTTTGTAAATGTTGTCGGGTATCGAGGTGCGCGCCTGGGGAGGCAATTTTTGTTGACTTTTTGTAAATTGTGTAAGGATCATAACTTTATTAATTGAAATTACTTTCTCTTCCATTATTCGATGTATTTAAGTCGCCTTTGGCTATATTGGGCCGAGCAGTGGTGAATTGGTAAAGGAAAAGCTAAATTAAGTATTGAGTTGGCAGAATTGTGGTAAGTATCTTGTCTAACCTTGTGTAGAGGAAACCACCGCTTTGGAATTGAGTCAATTGTGTTATCTTGATTAGTGAAAGTTGTGTACGCAAGGTGACGAATGGGTACACAGTTCATATATGGCGTTGACCGGTTAGAATGTTAGTCTTTTTCCATGGCTTTGATCAAATTGTCATAATCCGTGGTATCTTGTAGTTAGGATACACTTACATGCTCTATATGATGTTGTTACAATTTATTTACCTCTTGCTCGTTGTTTGGCCTAATTTTTCTTAGTTGAAGTTATTGCCTTCCTTGTTGTTTTGTTATTTTTTAATTGTGAGTTCCTCTATGACTCTGTGTATATATGCTACATGTCCAAATTATTGTGATTGCCTGCATAGTTATCTGCCTTACATGTCTTGTTATTTTGTAAAGGTTATTGAATTCCTTTGATTTTTACATGGTTCTCTTGTTACAGTGATACTCTTGGTTGTTAAAATTCTTGTAATTTATTCGTTGAATGATTGTTGATTTAAATTACTGTATAGGGGATCGGATTGTATGCCGTAAACAAGTGAAATAAAGGAGGTGGTGGACTAAGGGAGGATATTTATATTGTGATATTATTATTATACGGTGGGATCAGGTTGCACACCACAACAGACAAAATAACAGTAAAATGTTATGCGAAAATAAGGGTGAATTATGATATTGATATTATATGGTGAGATTGGATTGCATGGTGCAACATATTATATTTATTATTATGATATTGATACTGTACGGTGTGATCTAGCTGCACGCCGCAACATGTGATATAAGGGTGAATTGATATGGTGGAATAAGGGTGACTTATGATATTGATATTATATGGTCGAATCGGGTTGTGCGCGGCAACATATATTTTACTTTGGTATCCCCTATTTTTCTGTATTGACTTTAGTTCCTTCGTGCGAGACTTGATAATCTGTATTTCTGGTTTTCACTGAGCTGTGAGGATTGATTTATTGTCATTGACTTATTGCCTTGCCATCATTTCTTGGGCTCTTTTTCTAATATTATTATTTTTGTGAAATGATTTTCAAAGTAATATCACTGTTTAAAAATGAAAGAGGTAATATCATGCTACCTTGAGTGGCTGTAAGTTAGAACTCATCGGCGTATTTCAGTAACTACTATTTCTAATAAACGTTATATTCTATTTCTATTGATGTGATGACCCGGCATGTCATCATGTGAGTTATCACCTCGTTATCCCCGTTAAATGCTTGTTAATGTTTCAATATGCATGTTTGGTGAGTTTAAGTCAATTCGGATTGAGTTTCGGTGGGAAATGAGACAAATAGTCTCTTAGCAGAAAGAATAGTTGGAAAAAGTCAACTGGACGTTAACTTGTGAGTTAGAGAGCTCGGAATCGAATTCTGATGATTCGATCAGCTCCAGGAGGTCATTTATGAGTTAGGAGAGCGATCGGAACTGAATTTGGAGGTCCAGTGTAGTTTTAGGCTTGAATTGGCTAAGGTTGAATTTTGGCAAAATCCGAACGGTAGGTGAGATTTTGATCCAGAAGTCGAAATGGAATTCTGACAGTTGCAGTAGCTCCGTTAAGTGATTTTGGATATGCCTGCAAATTTTCAGGTCATTCGGAGGTCGTTTGGTCGGGTTTTTGATCGAATGTTGGTTGTGGAAGTTTAAATGAAACTTAGGCTTGAATTCGCTTGGATTCGATGATTTTCGTGTTTAAGGGCGTGTTTTTAGGATTGAGACAAGTTCGTAACGTGTTTTGGAGTATGTTAGTGGTTTTCGTTGGGGTCCCGGTAACCTCGGGATGAATTCAGGGGTCTAAACGGACCATTTTGAGCCAAAATGAGCAGCTGATCTGCTGCACTAAATTGCAGAAGAATTTTACTCATCGCGATCGCAGGCCTGGCCATGCGATCGCGTAGTGTATCGGAGGGAGCTGGGAGGTTTGCTCTTCGCGATCACACATGAGGGATGCGATCGCGTAAGGTAAAGCAATTGTTCATCGCGATCGCAGGGCCCTTCATGCGATCGCGTAAGGCAAGACTTGAGAGCAGTGCGATCGCGAACAATACGTTGCGATCGCGTTGAGTAGCCAGGCTGAGCACTGCGATCGCGTCTGGGGCTACGCAATCGCGTAGAAGAAAAATTGGTCGCCCAAAATCTGTGCATCGCGATCGCATGCCAAAGTCTGCGATCACATAGGGTAACGATGGCTGGCAGTGAATTTAAGTCCACAACATTTCATCCGCAGCTCATTTATTAAAAACCTCCATTATTGAGTTAATAGAGAGCAAAGTGAAGGGGAATTGAAGGGATTTCACCGGGTTATCATCGGAGGTAAGTT
This sequence comes from Nicotiana noctiflora, assembly GCA_032618575.1. NCBI lineage: Eukaryota > Viridiplantae > Streptophyta > Magnoliopsida > Solanales > Solanaceae > Nicotiana > Nicotiana noctiflora. The sequence continues at coordinate 2,829 of JASVEL010002375.1, read as the reverse complement.
TTATGGTCCAAATACTTGTTTTTATCTTAGAATCCTCCTCTATTTCACTGAAATTGGAAGAATTAATGGAGGAATTTATCCCTAAGCTAGGGTTATGATAAAACGTTGATTTGAATGGGAAAACGGAGTCCGATTTTGGCAAACTTTATATGTATAGACTCGTGTTGAGATAAGGATTCCAAAAATATAACTTTCATAATTTTTCGAGAAGCTTATCAAAAGTCAGATTTTGACAATTTTGTGGGTTTTGGTGTAAATCGAGTTATTTCGATTGGATTATGTCTAATTAGCCTATATTGATGCGTTCTCATTGATTTTGAGCAGATTTGGCATCCTAGGAGATTGATTTTCAAGGCAAGCGCAAAGCGGGCTAGGACTTCTACTGGATCGAGGTGAGTGGTGGTAGTAAATAATATACTGAGGGTTTGAAACTCCATACTTGCACTATACAGTGTTATGTTGAGATGAAACACGCGTCATGTGATGGGTGTGGTGGCATTGTGATTGGTGGATTGGACTTGGTCCTTCCTGACTGATAGTTTATTGTGTATTATGACTGTGAATAAGCTTATGGTTGTGTAGTTGGGCTGGTAGCTATGTTTGGTGCCTTGTACCGGTCTATAGAGTATTAGGGAAACCTGTAGAGCTAGGGGACCCTTATATCATGTTGGAAACATACACTCAGCCGTAATATTAGCTATGTAGCATATCATGAGCCAGTACTAGATGTGTACTGTGTGAGAGACTACCTAGGGTGGAAATTCCCTGTTCTAGCTGAGTGGGCCTGAGAGGCCAAGTCTATACAGACTGAGGTAGGGTCGAGGACCCACTATGAGATATTATATATATATATATATATATATATATATATATATATATATATATATATATATTGGATCGAGCCGCATGCCTCAACACTATATATATGTGGATCGAACTGTACGCCACAGTAATCTATATATGGATCGGACTGCACGCCGCAGTAATATACAAGTGGGACGGACTGCACGCTACAGTATTATTGTGCTTGGGTTGTAGGAGCCCCTTCGAAGTCTGCACACATTCCCAGTGGGCGCTGATGCATATTATTTGATCGGGCTGCACACCGCAGCAGTATATATATAGGATCGGGTGCACGCCATAGTAATATATGTGTAGATCGGGCTGCACGTCGCAGCATCATAGCGCTTGGGCCGAGGGAGCCCCTTCGAAATTTGTATACACCCCCAGTGAGCGTCGTCGACGTTAAATGGATCGGGCTGCACGCTGCAGTGCAATATATATTGGATCGGGCTGCACACCGCAACGCTATATATATTGGGTCGGGCTGCACGCCGCAACGCTATATATATTGGATCGGGCTGCACGCGCAGTGCTATATATATTGGATCGGGGTGCATGCCGCAATGCTATATATATTGAATCGGGCTGCACGCCGCAGCAGTATATATATATATATATATATATATATATATATACCTATATATATATTGGAGCGCGCTACGCCCCGCCGCATTATAGACTCATGTACACATACATGTATATACATAGGATCGACTGTATGCCGTAGCACTACAAGTGAGGACTAGGTCAGTGTGGGACATTGGTGAGATAGATGTGGACTGAAAATGGGGGTATTCACTGTAGAGATGACTTACCTGTGAGGTTACCCTTAGAACTGTTTAGTGATAGTACATGTGTTCTTATTTTTAGTTGTTGTTTATTATTATTACTCACTGAGTTGAAATATACTCACCCCACTCCCCTGCACTTTTTGTGCAGATTCACAGGTTTCAGAGAGAGTTGAGCTACCGCAGATGCTATATCACTACTATCCCGAGGAGACTTCGAGGTAGCTGCCGACGTCCGCAGAACCTGATCTCTCCCGCTTATCATTTTGTTGCTTTCATTCTGCCTAGACTTGTATTGTGTAGGATATTTCCTTGTAGAGGCTCAGACTTGTGACAGCACGATTTGGTTGGGACTGTATTTTGTATGCTTCTACTTCCACACTTATCGTTTTGATATGAAAACATGCCATTAAGTTTAATAGATCATCTGTAATTAATAATTGGCTGGTTTTAATGGATAACATGGTCGGGCTTGCCTAGAAATATGTTGGGCGCTATCACGACCGGGGTTGTGGTAGTGACAAGTTGGTATCAGAGCCTAGGTTAACAGGTCTTGGGAGTCATGAGCTAGTTTAGTAGAGTCTCGTGGGATCGGTACGAGGACGCCTGTATTTATCCTCAGGAAGCTGCAAACCTTTTAGGAAAGTTTCAATTCTTGAAATTCTTGTCGTACGAATTTTGTTGATAAGAAACTTAACTTTGATATTCTATTCTCTCGAGATGGCGAGAACTCGAGCTTCCGGACGAGGTGGACAACCACCATTTCCACCAGCTAGAGGCCATGGACGCGGCCGTGGTCGTTGTAGGGGTAGGGCAGCTAAGGCAGTGCCAGCTGACCCATAACCTCCAGTTGCTGAGGTTCCAGCCGTACAAGTTCAGGCACCAGGTGTGCCCATTGTTATTCCGGGTCTACAGGAGACCCTAGCTCAGATATTAGCGGTTTGCACTAGCCTGGCACAGTCAGTTTTAGATTCTACCGCAGCAACTGCATCAGGGACCTGGGGTGGTCATCAGACCCCCGCATCTCGCACTCCAGAGCCAGCAGTGCAGGGCCTGCAAACACCTGAGGCTCCCCCAGTTCAACCAGTGGTCCGAGCACAGCCAGCTGTTTAGGTTCAGGGGGAAAGTGTCCCAGCTTTGACCGATGATGAGCAGCGTCGTCTTGAGAGGTTCAGCAGATTATCTCCTCTTATTTTCA
>JASVEL010002374.1:0-45528 GCA_032618575.1 Nicotiana noctiflora | reverse complement strand
GCTTCAAAGGTCTCCTACATATCCCTGGCTAAAAGGGAATCAGGTCAATGTAGTTCGGGAAGTTCTGGTAGCTGGGACTACCATGACTGTTGCGATCTCGCTAGTTACTGCTGTTGCCGCTGTTACTGTTGTTACCACCGCTTAGCTGATTTCCTTGTTACACCGCACTAAGCAACAAAAACAAGAAGCTAGACTAAGTTACAGTACTACAAGTTCTTATCTATCCTTTTTAACTTGATCTTGTCGCGCTCCTTGCCATCCTCTCTGACTTGGCGTTCCTTCTGATGCTTCTTCTCTTCTTACAAACTTGGATTCATGCCGGAGACTCCCTGACTTCAACTACTACTTTCAAATAAAATCGCCACTCCATTCTCCGGGCGGGCTCCCTGACTTCAACTACTACTTCGAAATAAAATCGCCACTCCATTCTCCAGGCGGGCTCCCGACTTCAACTACAACTTCAAAATTAAATCGCCACTCCATTCTCCGGGCGGGCTCCCCGACTTCAACTACAACTTCAAAATTAAATCGCCACTCCATTCTTCGGGCGGGCTTCCCGACTTCAATTACTACTTCAAAATTAAATCGCCACTCCATTCTCCGGGCGGGCTCCCTGACTTCAACTACTACTTCAAAATTAAAATCGCCACTCCATTCTCCAGGCGGGCTCCCCGACTTCAATTACTACTTCAAAATTAAATCGCCACTCCATTCTCCAGGCGGGCTCCCCGACTTCAACTACAACTTCAAAATTAAATCGCCACTCCATTCTCCAGGCGGGCTCCCGACTTCAATTACAACTTCAAAATTAAATCGCCACTCCATTCTCCGGGCGGGCTCCCCGACTTCAACTACTACTTCAAAATTAAATCGCCACTCCATTCTCCGGGCGGGCTCCCCGACTTCAATTACAACTTCAAAATTAAATCGCCACTCCATTCTCCGGGCGGGCTCCCCGACTTCAACTACTACTTCAAAATAAAATCGCCACTCCATTCTCCGGGCGGGCTCCCCGACTTCAACTACTACTTCAAAATTAAATCGCCACTCCATTCTCCCAGGCGGGCTCCCGACTTCAACTACTACTTCAAAATAAAATCGCCACTCCATTCTCCGGGCGGGCTCCTTGACTTCAACTACTACTTCAAAATTAAATCGCCACTCCATTCTCCAGGCGGGCTTCCCGACTTCAATTACAACTTCAAAATTAAATCGCCACTCCATTCTCCGGGCGGGCTCCCGATTCAACTACTACTTCAAAATAAAATCGCCACTCCATTCTCCAGGCGGGCTCCCGACTTCGACTACTACTTCAAAATAAAATCGCCACTCCATTCTCCAGGCGGGCTCCCCGACTTCAATTACAACTTCAAAATTAAATCGCCACTCCATTCTCCAGGCGGGCTCCCTGACTTCAATTACAACTTCAAAATTAAATCGCCACTCCATTCTCCAGGCGGGCTCCCCGACTTCAACTACTACTTCACTGATTTCATCCTATCTTGATTACCTTCCTTTGCCTCTTGTACCATTTTCTTCTTCCTGCATTGCCTCTCGGACCACCTTCTCTTCTGAATTAACCTGTCTTGGAATTGCCTTCCCCTGGGTCGTATTACTTTTTCTTCTGGCTGCTGGGGGTATTTTGGAACTGTTTACTCGCCTGCTGGGGATGATGCTGCTGAGGAAGTATTCTTTGTTTCCTTCACCCCTCATTCTCTTCCTTCTTCCCATACCTTCTCTGGGACTCACGCTTTTGCCTCCTCGAACAAATTATGGGATGTAATACTGCTAGGCAAATCTCGAAGCCATTGTTTTATTTTCCCCACAACTGCTGGGGGTGATACCAAGCTCAAATATTACCCCATCGTGTCGTCTGGCCTTTCTCAAAACTATTCTGCTCGGAGCTGGTACTTCCCGAAATCTTGTATTGCTTTCTACCCTTATCCTCTGAGTCTTGCTTTCCAGAAAATTTTCGCAACAGGAGAAAATTTTCTGCCCCAGTTTGATAAACTTCTGGACGGTATGCTTTTCTGCCAACGAACCCTCTTTTCCTGCTTTTAAATCAAAGAAAAATTGTTAGTTTCAAAATGCGGTGAGTGGTCGTGCCACTCTTGTTGAGGCCATTTTCTTTTCTCTTTCAGCTGCTTGGCCTCTCTCGAACTTTGAGGGCGACGTTGACGCTTGCTGGGGACGATGCTCTTTCCACGAACGACCTCTCATCTTTCCTTTTATTCCAATCTTTGGTTTGATCCGACTCTTTTAGCCGGTGATCTGTTGCGTGAAATCATCTTTCGGACATGCCACATGTGTCCATCATACTCCATAATTCTTGCGAACCTTCCACTCAGCCTGTCATCCCAATCTTGCTATCGTAACGACTTCTGTCTTATTGCCTCGTTCCATGCCTATTCACTTTCAATATACCGCTTTGGGAGACTTGGTAGTAAGCTTTGAAAAATCAATTTTCGAAAATGAAAGAAAAGAAAAGAATACCGACCGCAAATGACAAAAGAAGAGAAAAACTTTTCTGAACTCAAAAATAGGAAAACTTATCTGAATGTGTGCCTGATCCAATGTTATGCCGCGCCTTTGAGATTAAACTACCCAGTCTATTCATATCAATCACTTTCTGATGCCGCGTCCTGCTAGAGGTAAACGGATGTCCAAACCTTGTCTCATGCAGACATCTTGTAACCATCTCGTCCTGTCACCTCACAGTGCTCTTCAAAGGGTTTTCACTAATGAGATTCTCTCATTTCTCTCTATCTCCCGTCGCCTTAAGGTGCCCGTAAAGGTTTTCACCGTAAGACTCTCTCATTTTACTTCTCTCAACTTCCTTCGCCTTAAGGTGCCCGCGAGGGTTTTCACCGTTAAGACTCTCTCATTTATGCTTTCTTTCCCTGCGGCGGGGTATCACCCCTGAGATTCCCTCTAGAGCGTTATCCCCTTTCGCTTGTGCATCCCGGATTCAATCGAGGGTCGGGATGTCACTCTTGGCTTTCATTCACATGACTTGGCACTTCTCAAATACTGATCGAGAGGTCTTTCTGGTTCTTAATATGGTTTCTGCGCGTGAGGCTGAAGAAAGGGGTTTAGCCTCAACGGTTAGCTTATTACAACTTTCGGAATCCATACTATCTTTCAAACGAAACAATGACTTCTGCCCCAGTTTTGTTGCTTGGGGGATTTTTTGATTTTTATTTTATTATGACCGAGCCGTGTGGCGCCTACGTATCCTTCTTGAGGAATCAGGTCGAACGTAGTTCACTTTTTCTTGTATTACTTCTTTGTTTCTTTTCTATTCTGTTACACATCTTCCTTGATGATTCCGAAAGAGGGTATATGAAAGAATAATTAAGGCTCAAAATGGGGAAACAAAGGTTAAAGTGTTTGGGTAGTAGAAAAATTGCCTCTGTCATTTCATTCTCCGAAAAATGCCAAATACACACAAACGAAACCAAACGTTGACAAATGCATTAAAGAATTACACATAATATCTCTTGACTGCATCAGAATTGATAGCCATATCGGTGCATCTTCCCTCAACATCAGTCAGACATAGAGCGCCGTTGGATAATACTCTAGTCACCACAAAAGGTCCCTGCCAATTTGGAGCGAACTTGCCTTTCGCTTCGGCCTGATGGGGTAGAACTCTCTTCAGCACATGCTGTCCCACTTCAAATCTCCTGGGACGTACCTTCTTGTTATATGCTCTCGCCATTCTCTTTTGATACAATTGGCCGTGACATACTGCTGTCAATCTCTTTTCATCGATCAAGCTCAATTGCTCTAATCGGGTTTTGACCCACTCGTCGTCATCAATCTCAGCTTCGGCGACAATTCGGAGGGATGGGATCTCAACTTCTGCGGGTATTACTGCTTCAGTCCCGTATACCAACAAGTAAGGAGTTGCACCTACCGAAGTCCGGACGGTAGTGCGATAACCCAACAGCGCAAATGGTAACTTTTCATGCCATTGCCTGGATCCTTCTACCATTTTCCTCAATATCTTCTTTATGTTCTTGTTTGCTGCCTCGACCGCACCATTTGCTTTTGGGCGATACGGTGTGGAATTTCGGTGTGTAATCTTGAACTGTTGACATACCTCTTTCATCAATCCACTGTTAAGATTTGCACCGTTATCCGTAATGATCATCTTTGGAATTCCAAACCTACAAATGATGTGGGAGTGTACGAAGTCCACCACCGCCTTCTTGGTCACTGATTTGAATGTTTTGGCCTCCACCCACTTGGTAAAATAATCAATCGTTACCAGAATGAACCTGTGACCATTGGAAGCCGCAGGCTCAATAGGTCCAATAACATCCATACCCCATGCGACAAACGGCCATGGTGCTGACATTGTATGCAATTCGGTCGGCGGAGAATGAATCAAATCTCCGTGTATCTGACACTGATGGCATCTTCGCACGAAACTTATACAATCCCGCTCCATAGTGAGCCAATAGTATCCTGCTCGAAGAATCTTCTTTGCCAATACGTATCCGCTCATGTGTGGTCCGCAAACTCCCGAGTGTATATCTGTCATCACCTGTTGTGGCTTGACTTGCATCTATACATCTCAACAATCCCAAATCTGGGGTTCTTTTGTACAGCACCCCTCCACTAAGGAAAAATCCGTTCGCCAACCGCCGAATAGCTCGCTTTTGATCTCCGGTTGCTTGCTCTGGGTATACTCCTAACCTGAGGTATTCCTTGACATCATGAAACCACGGCTCACCATCCACCTCTTCCTCTATCACGTTACAATAAGCATGTTGATTCCGGACATGGATGTGTAATGGATCGACACGAACCTTGTCCGGGTGATGTAGCATTGATGCTAAAGTAGCCAACGCGTCGGCAACCTCATTATGCATCCTTGGGATGTGCCTGAATTCTACCGATCGAAAGCGTTTGGTCAAATCATGCAAACACCGACGATATGGGATAAGCTTTAAATCTCTGGTTTCCCATTCTCCCTGAATCTGATGTACCAGAAGGTCCGAGTCCCCCAAGACCAAGACGTCCTGTACATCCATGTCCACCGCTAATCGCAACCCCAAGATACATGCCTCGTACTCAGCCATATTATTGGTGCAATGAAAACGCAGTTGAGCGGTAACAGGATAATGATGTCCTGTTTCAGATATGAGCACAGCCCCTACTCCGACTCCTTTTGCGTTCGCCGCTCCGTCGAAGAAGAGCTTCCACCCCGGATCCTTGGTTAGTTCTAACCCCTCAATTTGCAACACCTCTTCGTCTGGAAAATACGTCCTCAAGGGTTCGTATTCGTCATCAACAGGATTTTCAGCTAAGTGATCGGCCAGGGCTTGAGCTTTCATAGCCGTCCTTGTCACGTATATGATGTCGAACTCCGTAAGTAATATTTGCCATTTTGCTAACCTCCCCGTAGGCATAGGTTTCTGGAAAATATACTTCAACGGATCCAAACGCGAAATGAGGTAAGTGGTGTAAGAAGACAAATAGTGTTTCAGCTTTTGGGCTACCCAAGTCAGGGGGCGCAACATGTCTTTTCTAGATGAGTGTACTTGACCTCGTGGACTGTAAATTTCTTACTGAGGTAGTAAATGGCCCGTTCCTTCCTGCCAGTAAGATCATGCTGCCCCAGTACGCAGCCAAACGAATTCTCCAAGACCGTCAGATAAAGAATCAGGGGTCTACCTGGCTCAGGCGGAACTAGTACGGGTGGATTTGACAGGATACCCTTTGATCCGGTCAAACGCTTCCTGACATTCTGCCGTCCATTCTATCGCCGCGTCTTTTTTCAATAGACGGAATATGGGTTCACAGGTTGCCGTAAGTTGGGCAATAAACCTACTGATGTAATTCAACCTTCCCAACAGACTCATTACCTCTGTTTTATTCTTCGGCGGGGGTAACTCCTGAATGGACTTGATTTTGGAGGGGTCCAACTCAATGCCCCGTCGGCTGACGATGAATCCTAGCAACTTTCCTGAGGGAACTCCGAATGCGCATTTGGCCGGATTGAGCTTGATGTCGTACCTTCGAAGTCTTTGAAAGAACTTCCTGAGGTCGGCAACATGGTCTTCTTGACGCCTAGACTTTATGATCACATCATCCACGTACACCTCAATTTCCTTGTGTATCATGTCATGGAATACCGTAGTCATCGCCCTCATATATGTTGCTCCTGCATTCTTCAAACCAAACGGCATCACTCGGTAGCAATAAGTTCCCCACGGTGTGATAAAAGCCGTCTTTTCTGCGTCCTCTTCATCCATCAAAATCTGATGATATCCCGCATAACAGTCCACAAAGGATCCAATTTCGCGTCCGGCGCAATTATCAATCAGGATATGGATATTGGGAAGTGGGAAATTATCCTTAGGACTTGCCTTGTTGAGATTGCGATAGTCCACGCATACTCTGATCTTTCCGTCTTTCTTTGGCACCGGTACTACGTTAGCCAACCATTCAGGGTATCGAGTGACACGAATGACTTTCGCCTGCAATTGCTTGGTTACTTCCTCCTTAATCTTCACACTCATCTCCGTCTTGAATTTCCGCAGTTTCTGCTTGACGGGAGGATATGCCGGATCAGTGGGTAATCTATGAACCACTAGATCAGTGCTGAGTCCCGGCATGTCGTCGTACGACCATGCGAAAATATCTTTAAACTCCATGAGTGTTTTGATCAATTCTTCTCTCAGATTGGGTTCAATATGGACACTTATCCGGGTTTCTTTGACGTCATCCGCATTCCCTAGATTAACGGCCTCAGTATCATTTAAATTCGGTTTGGGCTTTTCCTCGAAGTGACTTAATTCTTCACCGATTTCTTCTACGGCTTCATCATCGCCGTACTCTGGACTCACTCTCGTCACTTCTTATTTCATGCGTTATTATTTCCAAACCCGATTGACTTTCTAGACTGGGTTGATTAATCTTTAAGCACGCCATATCATTAAGATCAGTTGCAAGAAGGCTGTTCATAAAAGTAAAAAGAAGGAAAAAGATAAACAAAATTAGACACGAAGGAACCAAATTTCATTAATGGGAATTGTACAAAGGGAAAACAAACTGCAAACTTAAATCAAAAATGAACTAAAAACAAACTGGATTTTACTCTGGGGACAAACCCCCAACACAAAATTTCGAAAGAAAAACAATCCAAGACAAACTACCAAGACTCCTTCCGGACAGGGAGAGGAGTAGCCTTCCAGTTATTCAGTTTTGCCTTTGGTCCCACAAATTGTATCTCGGCATGACTAGATCCTTCACCGTCCTCGAGCATACATACATCTGTGAATAGGTCCTCGAACTTCCTGAAGAACTCTTCGTCTGGCCTGATCGTAGGACCGGGAATCTTTGTCGTTGGATATCCTCTTGCTCCGGACCTGACAAAAGATTGGGAAAGGCGTGGAACAGGCTTTGGGAGCACCCATGTCTTCTGCTTACTCCTCTTTGCTCGCCGGATGTCCTCTGATGTTGGCTGGAATCCCAAGCCGAAGGTTCCCAAGTTTTCGACCACTGATACCGGTTGTATGATTCCTTGCAGAGATGCACCTAGACCTTTGCCGGGTATGAAACCATGTCTCAACATTTCATGCGCCACCATGACATCCGCAGTAATTGTTCTGTCGCCGGGAATGCATTCCCCTTCCGGAACTCGGTGGGCGGACACCACATCGCAGACCTGATATACCCACGGCCCAACATCTTCTTCTGTTTCAACAAAGGGAATGATGGTGCCTGATTGTGGATCGTTCTCTCCATGGACGACGATCTCCTGTTGATCCCACTCAAACTTAACGAGTTGGTGTAAGCTGGATGGAACTGCTCTTGCGGCATGGATCCATGGTCGCCCTATCAGGAGGTTATATGACACCACCATGTCCAGCACCTGGAATTCCATGGTGAACTCCACTGGCCCAATCGTCAAGATCAACACTATGTCACCAACCGACGCTTTGCCTCCTCCGTCAAACCCTCGAACACATACGCTGTTCTTGCGTACCCTGCCGATGTCTACTTTTAATTTGCCCAGCGTAGAGAGAGGACAAATGTTAGCACTGGACCCATTATCGACAAGGACTTTGGTAACCACCGCCTCTTCACACTTCACCGTAAGATATAAAGCCCTGTTGTGCTCGGTGCCTTCCTCAGGCAACTCGTCATCGGTGAAGGTGATCCGATTTGCTTCGAAGATCCTATTGGTGATCTTCTCCAAATGGCTCACTGAGATTTTATCCGGTACATGTGCCTCATTCAAGACTTTCATCAATGCTTGCCGATGTTCTTCAGAATGTATCAGCAAGGATAGCAATGATATTTGCGCCGGAGTCTTCTTCAACTGCTCTAAGACAGAGTAGTCATGCAGCTTCATCTTTTTCAAGAATTCTTCCGCCTCTTCATCAGGTGACCGGCTTTTTCAATACTGCCGGAGTGGTCTTCCTCAATTCCGCGGGGGCAAAACATCTCCCCGAGCGGGTCAACCCTTGGGCTTCACAAACTTCCTCTTTCACCTCCTTTCCTCTGTAGGTCGTTGTAATCCGAGCATAATTCCATGGGATAGCCCGGCTATCAGTTACTGGCAACTGTGTTGCCGGCTGGATGATGAAAGGATCCATTCGAACGCCTGCTACTGTCAAGATGGGCTTGATTGCTGCCCCCGGTACAACTATCTTGGCCGGCTTCACCGGTACTTCGTTCACACTTTCCTTTCCTGCTTCCGACTCTCCTGGTATGTCCTTCTTGCAACTGGGCGACTCATCAAGGCTTGGCCCTTTTCTCGTTCCTGCCCCGCTAGACTTAATCATCATTACAGTCTGAGAGGCTTTCTCCTTTCCTTCCTCCGCCCGTACCAACTCGATCATATTGGTCTCATGATGAGTTGGAAGCGGGTTTTGGTTGATGTTGGGCTCTGTTGGAGTCCGGACCTCAATCCTGCGAGTGTCAATAAGCTCCTGGATGGCCGTCTTTAGCCTCCAACACTTTTCTGTATCGTGCCCCGGACATCCCGAGCAGTAGGCACAATTTATTGAATGGTCCAGGTTCTTCGGGAGGGGGTTTGGTAGCTTAGCTTCAACCGGATTTAGCAACCCTACTTGCTTCAACCGGTGGAACAGACTGGTGTAAGACTCTCCTAAGGGAGTGAAAGTCTTTGGCCTCGGCGCCCTGTCGCCCCTGAATGCCTGGTTCGGACGGAAACTCGCGCCCGAGGGGTTTCTGTAAGCTCTTGGGGGTGGATGATTGTTCTGGGGGTTCGGTGCACGCCACGGTGCATGAACAGGAGGTGCAGAATAGGACTGTGCATGGTGGACAGTAAAATGGGGATCAGGTGCGGGATAGTAATGTTGCGGGTGGTTATATGGGTTGTGGGAGTAATTTTGGTGGTGAGGTTGGGGTGGGCTATATTGGGGTGCGGGGCCTCTATTTCCGAACCATGCCCCGGACTCGACGGCCGCAACTTCCTCTCTCCTCTTTTTCCCCAGTACTCCTCCAGTACCGCTTTGGATAGCCTGAGTGGTGGCTTTCAGTGCTGAGTAGCTCATGATCTTGTTGGCCTTCAAACCTTCCTCGATCATACCCCCCATTTTTATCACCTCGGTGAATGATTTGCCTACGGACGTTACCAGATGTCCGAAGTAGGTGGGCTCTAATGTCTGCAAGAAGTAGTCCACCATCTCGCTTTCTCTCATCGGCGGATCTACCCTGGCCGCCTGTTCCCTCCATCGGAAACCAAATTCCCTGAAGCTTTCAGCGGGCTTCTTCTCTAATTTTAGCAATGATAGGCGGTCGGGGATTATCTCAAGATTGTATTGGAACTGGCCGATAAAAGCTTGAGCCAAATCATCCCACGTAAACCATCTACTGGGATCCTGTCTAGTGTACCACTCCAGCGCAGATCCTCCCAGACTCTGGCCGAAGTAAGCTATCAGAAGTTCGTCCCGTCCTCCGGCCCCTCTCATTTTACTGCAGAACCCTCGGAGGTGGGCTACTGGGTCGCCATGCCCCTCGTATAGGTCGAATTTGGGCATTTTGAACCCTGCTGGCAACTGGACGTCCGGAAATGGACATAGATCTTTATAGGCGACGCTGACCTGGTTGCCCAAACCGTGCATGTTCCTGAAGGACTGCTCCAGGCTTTTAACTTTTCTGACAACTTCCTCGTGTTCCGAACTTTGGAAGTGCTTTTCCGGTTCTGCCGGATTATCCCAGTGAGGTGTATGTGATTGTGGTTCGGGAGCCCTGAAAGTAGGCTCTGGAGGATAGTAAGAGTTGTCATGGATCCGAACATATGGCTCGCTGGCCGGCCTTTGCAGAGGAGCAGGTGGAGGTGCCACAAAAATAGGGGTGACTGGAGGAGGATTTGGTTTGGCTGGTGGAATGTGGGTGGCATATGGGTTTTCCCCCTGAAAGTATGGATAGCTCGGGGCGCTTGTTGAAGGATCGATGGGCGGATGTTCCGGAGCTGAGGCGAGAGTAGGGCGGTTTGGTGAAGACTGTTCCCTGGCCCAGGCCAGGTGCATCTCTGTTATCCGTTGTTTTAACCGGTCTACCTCTTCTTTCATGATTTGTAGCTCGGATTTTTCTTCCTCGAGACTCTTGCCAGAACTAGACATGCTTACTGTAACCGGTCCTTTAGATCTAGTACGGTAGTGATGGCTGGCCAGTATATTCTGTCAAACCAACTTGCTAAACTTTCTGGAATATGCAACAAACTTGTTAGTTCACCGAGTTTGACAGATATGTTATAGCACGTTGGATGCAATGCACCTAACCAAATAACCCTTTCTACATGTACTCTTAACATGCGTCATTCCGGCCCTTTTTCTTTTTCTTTTCTTTTTCTTCTTTTTTTTTCTCTTTTTTCGACTATCTTTGCAAGCCTTATTGTTATTTAACCTATGGATTCCTTTCTTTTTAGTGGTGGTCGAATCTTATGTGGATTGCCTACGTATCACGACCCCGCGTGAATCAGACCGAGCGTAGTTCTGGTAACAAGATTGTGGCAAAATTCAGTAACTTTTATATCAAATAAAACCGTGCAGTTACAAAACACGTCTTACAATGATCAGCAAAAACAAAAGAAAATGCTTGACTTGGGAAAGTAAAGATAAAAATGCCAACTAGCTTGACTCAACATTTCAAAATACATTTTCAATCAAAAATCTAATGCCCTAAAATCCCTGGGGGCCCGCGAGGCATCATTCGGCCTTGCCGCGGGCCTTGGTGTGAGGTCCTTATGCAGTCCCCTCAACTCTTCCATGATCCGATGAACATAACCCATAATTGAAGCGAAAAGGTCGGCGCGGGGCATTCGTTCACAAGCTAGGCACTTCATGGTGACATAGTGCCCGATTTCTCCAATTCTGTCCTTGATCATGTCCCTTTCTCCGAGTAGCCGCTCTATCTGCTGGTTTTTCGTCCCCAATCTTCGAGCATTGTTGGTGACTTGGTCTAGGAGCCTATCCACTTGTCCTTGCAATCGGGCCATCAAATTGTGGCAACGGTCGAGGTCCGTTCGGGCATCTTGGGCTTGCTTGAAAACCCGCTCCCTGAGGACAACATTTGCTTCCCTCAGACTAGTGATGATCTCAGGTGTAATCTTCTTCCACCCGTTTTAGGTGAAGTGCATGTTGATGTGCCTCCTTTCTCCAGCTAGCACGGATCCTCGTTGTCTGAGCTTTCGACTCGTCCAATTCTCTTTGGATATCGGTGACTTGGCTTCTCAAACCCTTTATCAATTTTTCGTCGGCCCGACTCCTCAACTGTCTGTCAGCATCTCTTTTCATTTGCTGGATTTGAGCTCTCAAGAAGTCATTTTCTTGCGCCAACTTCTTTTTGTCTCCTTCGTCGGTGGCAGCTTGCATGTTCTTCTCGAATTGGAGGTCCCGGACCTGCTGTTCTATCCTGCCAATCTTCGTCCTGTACCCCTCCTCCTTTGCTAACCAATCCCATTGTTCCCGTGAATCTTCCGTGAATTGTTGGACATGGGCTCTTTTAGAACATTTCCGACGAATCTGAAATCTTTTCCCGAACCACACGTTGTACTTTGGGTCCACCTCTCCCTTAGATAGTTCCCGGACCATGGTTTTAGGCTCAAGGAACCGACATTCGTGCCACAGCCTTCTAATCTTCTCTTCGGGGAATACAACTCCCGGGCTCAACTCAATGGCGTACTTCCTCAGGTCTTGATCGGTAGGAATAACCTGAAACCTTCCTAGTTGACGTAATACACGGTGAGGGACATATGGTTGGACACTGCGGATCCCCATCAGAAGGATATAACACTCCTCGGCTGCCATACATATTACTTCAGTATCGGGTAACCACCCGAACGCCCATTCAATCTGATCGGCTTCTATTGAGCTCAGTCGTGCAAGCCATGCCTCGACGCCTTCAGGGAATACAGCACCCATCATCCGTTCTTCGAAACCCCCGATACAGTTTTTTCCGGTCAACCCATGGTTCATGTATTGTGTTCGGTGATGGAGGTGTTCTTGCATCCATAATTGGAGTAACAGATTGCAACCCTGGAAGAAATTGCCCCCTTCTCGGCATACAGTCAAGGCTCGATAGATTTCGGACAAAACCAAAGGGACCACCGTGCTGGTAGCCTTTTTGATTGCAACATCGGCTATTCCTACCAGACTTATCTCTATTTTCTTATCTTCGCGCGGACAAATCACAATCCCCAAGAATGTCGTTATGAATGCTAGAATTCGTCTGGCCTCCCACTTGGTTCTATTCCCTGCGTGAGTTAGTCCAAGGTTTGACTCTTCAAAACCCCGAGGAGCGTCGTACCGTTGATATAAGAATTGGAGATCGCAACACCCTTTCAGCAGATCATCATTTTTCACCTTCCGACTAATGCTCAGCAAATCCAGAAACCCATGTGGAGACACCGGTCTTGGAGAGAGCAGGTATTGCCCTCTTAATTTCCCATTTAATCCTGCATAGCCCGCAATTTCCTCTAATGTGGGCGTCGGTTCAAAGTCAACGAAACGGAACACATTGCGGGTCGGATCCCAGAAAGATACCAGTGTCTTGATGATGTCTTCCCTTGGCTCGATATTCAACAGATCAACCAAACCTCCCAAAATTCTCCCTACTACCTTTTTGCTATTGTCTTCCAAATTGTTCCACCATATACGGAGCGGCTGAGGGACCTCACTAAAGATTGAAAATGATTTATTCTGATTCATGCTCATCCTGCACATTTATTAAAGTGATTTAAATAAAAAAAAACAACTTTGTTTTGCCAAAATAATTAAAAAAATCAGTTTCCAATCACGGCCTTTCAACGTCTCGGGACGAAGGCTTTTAAGGCTGTGGGGTAAATTGATCGAAATCAAAATTGACCCAAAGGTGGCCGTTTATACGAAATTAGCCTTCCGGCGTCCCTTTCGGGAACATTCGGCTATTTTTAAAAACAGCGTCACCGACTTATTTAGTACAAAAGTTAGTTTTGATTTTTCGGCCATTTTTTCAAAAGGTGAAGTTGGACCTCGATGGAGGTTGCCTACGTATCTCACATCCAATGAGAATCAAACCCACGTAGTTCGGTTTTGACGAAACAAACGACATTATTTATTTATTCATTTTACTAAAGGAAGACAAGTAAGCTATTTCTATCTTAAGAACAAAACATATTTTCCTTTCCTTTTTTTTTTTTTTTTTTTTTTTTTTAAAGCCGGTCAGCATGCAAGTCTATAACGGATAAATGCGCAAGACAAACAGGATGCAGCAGGATAGTCTGTTCATTTCAGGTCACCTGTCCTAGACGGACCCAACCCCCGTGTTGAGTCCCCTAAGCCAAATGCGACATGATGCAAATAAACGTTTCCTACTAGGGATCCGGCATGAAGCTTTGTTATTCTAGGTTTAAAAACCCGGGTTTATCTGTTCTAGACTTGGCTTACCCGAGCGGACAGCTCGAGCCGAGGAGGAGGCAGCAACCCGGGAATACAGAAGCTTCACCGGTTTTGCAACTTATCCAAACCTCGTTCTAAAATGGGAATTAGACACTATACGGAAAAGAAGTCACACGAAGTGCACCCTTCTTCATGATTTAGAAGACTCAGAGAGGAGATTGGTTCCGGCACAATTTATATGTACAGTTCACAAAATATCAAAGCGGTAAAAACAACATTTTGCACATTGATGCCAACATGTAAAAGAATCAGATAATAAATATGCCAAATACAACAGTTATTCCGAGCTCGAATTCTAAAGAAATCCCCAGCAGAGTCGCCAGAGCTGTCACACCTCTTTTTTACGCACCCGCGAGGATGCAAAGAGTTTTTCCAATTAAAGGACAATCGAGATGGGATTTATTTTAATTATTTTAGAGTCGCCACTTGGGAGATTTATGGTGTCCCAAGTCACCGGTTAAATCCCGAATCGAGGAAAAGAATGACTCTATTTAACAGTCCGCGAACCAGAAATCCGGATAAGGAATTCTATTAACCCGGGAGAAGGTATTAGGCATTCCCGAATTCCGTGGTTCTAGCACGGTCGCTCAACTGTCGTGTTTGGCTTATCTATCTGCTTTTTACAATTATGTACTTAGTGCAAGTTAATATCCCTTTACCGCTTTTATTATTGGTTAGGATTTACGAAAGAGAAAGTTGCTTAAAAATATGCTTTCGAATCACGTCACATGAAATGCACCCGGATCCTCGACATATTCTTATTCAACATTTCGGGGTTTGGATTCGGGTCGCATGAAATGCACACCCGTATTTAAGAAGATAGAACTAAAATATGCGCCCGGATCGACTACTTATTTACACTGTTGAGAAGGGCGTGATATTCGTTAAGAAACGACGCATCTCAAAATCTAAGTATTTTATATGTACATTTATGAAGGCTGTGCGATTAGTGTAACTATTGGGCGAGGCGCACCTTTGATTCAAATCTAAAGCGAACTACGTCCCACTGTATTTTACTTAGGAGTTGATTCCAAATTATTCAAAACTTACTACGAACCACACCACATGAAATGCGCCTGTGGTTCCTGACACGCTTTATTTGCTCTTGCCCGAAATCGGGGTCGGGTCACATGAAATGCACCCCCGACTCCTTTAATCTAATTACGTCATTCAGTTGAGTAATAACTCCCTAGCTAATCTTGCTTTTAACATGAGATCTAACGTTAACAGATTTGGAGATTATACACATGAGTAGAGAAGATTGAACAGAGATACAACAGACTAATTCAGGTTTACGTGCATATCTAATGATAGTGTATCTTTGGTCTAGCTACACTTTTCCATAACCAAAACTAGCATTACAAACTGAATTAGATAATAACAGAACGTAATCAAACATAAGACTTTGGACGTCTACATGATTCAACAGACTTCAAACATAAACTTCAGGCTTCATTCTTTTCGAACCAAGGAATTACAACAACAGAGATGTGTACCTGGAACGCGGAAGAACAAAGACGAGTGAGCAATGGCAATGCAGCAACAGTAACAGGAGTAACAACAGTAGACTAGTAACAACCACAGTAAACCAACAGCAACTCAATATACCCAACAGCAACAACAACCAGTGGCAGCAATCAAACAGACTAACAACAGTGGCAGTTAACCACAGTAGCACAGCACCAACACTGGATCAACAGCAAACAATAGACACAAAACAGCAACAACAACCAGTGGCAGCAATCAACTAGACCAACAGCAACCACTAGAGCTACCACAACACTCAACAATGGTCAACACAGTAGCAGCATACGACAACTGGATCAAACAGCAACAAAAATCAAACAGGCAGCAACACTAATGACCAAGCAATCCCAAAACAGTGATGCCAGTGACAAAATAACAGCACTGCCAGTGGCTCGACACTTCCAAACTCAGCAAATAACACCCAATCGATCTCAGCACACCAACACAAGAACCACAACAACAATGGACTAACCAGCAGTAGCCCAAGAGTGGCAAACAGGACCTCAGCAACTTAAACAAACGAAACAGTAACAAACAAGCCAATGAAACAGTACTTGTCTATCTTTGTATGTTTGGTTTCAATATCGTATCTTTGCTGCCTATTTCTCTCCAGCTATTACTGTTCTTTTTTCTCTCCCTACTCTCCAGTTATGACTCTATACTTATAGTTGCAAACAAATGCAACTCCAAGATACAATAATCAGGCAGCCAATTCTGCCCATCCTCCTCTCTGTCTAACCCATCAAATTCCCTGCATTCCCCACTATCTACTGTCCAATGTATGGACTATAACATAAAAATAAGGCTGGTGGCAGGGCATCAGTGGGATACCCTGCTGTGCAGGTTCCACTAGCCCTTTTATGGGCAAGTGATTAAACAATTAATCTTAATTAAATCCTAACTCTGTAACCAATTAACTCTTAATCCAGAATTAAACAAGCAACCAAAGCCCAAACTTGTGCATTGCATACGGGCAGGCCAAGGCATGAACAAATTATACAAACAAATTTATTTGTTGACGACATTAAACGAACTAGGCATACAAGCTGTTGCGGCATTGAATTCAAACAAGAATTGGTAAAGAATAGGAATCGACCACATAAAAGGTCTGTTGAAAAAGGAGAATAGATCAACTGATATGAGAAATTAAAAACATAACAGATAAGAATTGAAACACAAACAAAACAAACACACATGTTCACACAATTGAATTGAATCGATCAGAGAAGAAATGGATACCTCATAAGAAAACTGCCGACCCAAGCTTTGAACTAAGATTTGGAACTATTGAAGCCAAACGGGCTTTAATCGAGATGTTCTCGATTGAGAACACCTAGACTAAAGTCCCTTGGACTTCAATTACGGCTAACCCGG
Source organism: Nicotiana noctiflora (assembly GCA_032618575.1). NCBI lineage: Eukaryota > Viridiplantae > Streptophyta > Magnoliopsida > Solanales > Solanaceae > Nicotiana > Nicotiana noctiflora. The sequence goes on along the minus strand of JASVEL010002374.1, from coordinate 28,702 downwards.
CTCGAATTGGGCTTCTTCAAAACTAGGGTTCTTGGGCTCGGATTTGGGGCTTTTGCATTTCTGGTTAGATTCGAACCAAACCAATGTCAATGGGAGTGTGGGGGAGGTGTGAGGAGGCTGTGGTATGAATTTGGTGAAGTTTGGCGTAGTTTGGGTTTTGACTCGAATATTTGAATGAAGATTCGAGACGTTTGGTGGTGATTCGAGGTTAACGGAGGCCGGATTCGTAATGGGGAAGGTGAGGGGAAGATTTTGGTATTAGTTTGGTGGCCGTTGGCCTACCGGAACCGCCGTGAGGCGATTTCCGGCAGGCGGCGCAATGGTGGCGGACGGTGGGGCTTGGCCTGTCTCTGAGAGAGACGATAGAGGAGGGGTCTGGCTAAGGGGGGGCTGGGTAGGTTTTTTAGTATATATGGTGGGGCTGGGATCTAATCTTGGCCGTTTGATCAAATGAGATCAACGGCCTGGATCGTTTCATTAATCCAAACGATACCGTTTGGTCGCTATGGGAGCCGGGTTGTCTGGGGTTGATTGGGTCGGGTTGCTCAACGGGTTGGGGGATGAAGCACTGGCCGTTGGATCCACTGAATTGAACGGCCTAGATCACTGCTTCTTGAACGGGTTGATAAGAGAGATCGTGGCCCTAGGATCAATTTGAAACGAACGGCCACGATCGAGGACGGGTTGGATCAGAGGTGATTCGTTTGGGCCTGTTTGTTTAGACTAAGCCATGGCCCAATTCTGCTCTTTATGATGTATTATATGTATATGTGTATATATATATATATATATATATATATATATATATATATATATATATACATATACTAACCTATAACACAACTATTTTTTACTACAATTATCCCACATAACTACATATCACTTAAAAATGTAAATCACATAAAATGCAAAACCTAATGTATATTTTTTTGTCTTTTATTAATAAACATGCACACAAAAAATGTAAATTTAAGATAAAATAACACAAAAATCACAAAAATCATGCCTAACACGAAACTATTTTTATTTTGAATTTTCTGGGAGTACTTCTCAGGTAAGGCAAAAATCACGTGCTCACAGTGTGTATCTTCTCAACCTCAAATAATTTATCTTCCACGATCATTCTTATCCAATAATACTTTCTATTATATGTTTGGTCTTAGAATAAAAAGTGGAGTGCTTGGTGAGACAGATAGCACTCTGATTATCACAAAATAAGATGCATATTGGCTGCTCAAAGCCAAGATCATTAATAAACTCCTTCATCCATAATAGTTCTTTTGGCACCTTCTGTGATAGCAATATATTCGACTTCTGTGTTGGATAGAGCTATGCACTTTTATAGTCTAGATTGCTAAAATCATGTATAACAAATCATCATGCTTTATAGAAGCAGAGAAACCCCTTTTGAGTAAGTAGTGAAGCTGTGAATCTTTAGAAATATCTTGACTCAGTTTAAGTCTCTTTTGAAAATGGTCTTTTCAACAGTTGTGAAAAAAATTCAAAATATTTAGTACCGATATGCATAGAATTTCGCCCCTCGGGCACAATACTCAATTATCATATAGTAACAGAATATCATATGATTACTGCAAGGAGTAGCACAACAACAGATAATGGCAGACAAATGAGATAAAGTAAACACATAACACAATACAAATACCGCTGCAGCGTGCAGCCTTCTCTATGCTGCGGCGTACAATCCGATCCATTTAACATTGACGACTCTCACTAGGGGTGTGTACAAACTCCGAAGAGGCTCATACAGCCCAAGTGCAATATCAAGCCATCTTGTGGAATCGAGTCTAGGTCCTCAGCCTCATATCAGTATCAATATTACACTAATGCGGTGTGCAACCCAACCCAGATGTATCCTCACAACTAAGGCACTCGGCCTTACTCAGTCTAAAATCACATAAGCCCATCGGGCAACAATAAAACATGATGCTCAGTCCAAAATAGTATTAGAAATATCATTTCAAGTGTTAAAACAAAATAACTTGTCTGAGTTTCAAAAATTGTGGAAAATACATGACTAAGTTCAAGTATAACATCGAAATAATGAGGAAATATCAACAACCATCCCCGAAGGGGTTCAAATAGTTGGCACGAAGTCCAGATATGGCAATCAGCCCAAATCATGAAAATAACAAATAAATTTCAGTCAAATGTATGGCAAAATCATCAAATGGGATGGACCAAGTCACAATCCCCAGTAGTGCAAGACCACACGCTCATCATTCAGCGTGTCTCTCACCTCAATATAGAACTACGGTGTGCAATCCGGGGTTTCAACCCCTCAGGATATTATTTACAATTATTACTCACCTCGAACCATGAAATCTCTAGCCCACGATGCCTTTGCTCTTCAAATTGGCCTCCACGTGCATCGAATCTATCCAAAATCAGAGCGAATACATCACAATATGCTAAGGGAACAAAGCCCTAGAGAAAACAATCAAATACGGGCACAAACCCCGAAATAACCAAAAACCGAGCCTCTGGCCCACTTATCGAAACTTAGAAATTTTTACATAATTAGATTCATCGTCTCATCCTGAGTTCATACATATCAAGAATCTCAAAATTGGAGTTCAAATGACCCCGCAAATCCTCAATTTAAAATCTCTAAATCCCAAGCCCTAGTTCTTCCATTTTAGCTAAATTTCCATGAATCTCTAAGCTAATTTCACAATATAATCGAGTTTTAAGTTTAAAAATATTACCTCAAATCATTTCCCCTTGAATCCCTCTTCCATTAGCTCTCCCAAGCTCCACAATCGCTCAACAATGGAGGTAAATAACTTAAGCTCACGGAACAAAATGTTTTAAAAATCCTTCTGCCTAGTAGAGTTTCCATCTATGCGATCGCGGCCCAAGGCTCGCGATCGCGAAGCACAAACTCCCACGACCTCAAAAATAGACTATGCGAACTTGGCCTATCTCATGCGAACACAATTAGTAATTTCCCCTAGCTATGCAAACGAGTCTCCCTTGATGCGAACGCAGAGAACGAATCTGCTGGGTCCCCAAACTTTATATGCGAACACGAAAGTACCACTGCGATCATGAGGCTTCCACTTTCATAACTACGCGAACGCGACCCTGAAGCTGAGAACGCGAAGACAAAATCTCAGGCACCCAAATTTCCTCTATACGAACGCGGGTGAGCTCCCGCGATCGCGAAGCATTAAATACCTGCAACAATTGAGAGGAAAAATTTGCAATATGTCAAAGTTTGAAACTTCCCGTTTGGCCATCCGAAATCACCCCGAGGCCCCCGGGACCTCAACCAAAAGCGCCAACTCATCCTAAAACATCACCCAAACTCATTCTAATCATCAAAACACATCAAGCAAAACTAAAATCATAACTTCCCATGGAATCTAAGCCTAAGTTCTTATGAAATTTCTGAAACAAGCATTCGATCAAAAACCTAACCAAATCACCTCCGAATAACTTGAAATTTTGCACACACATCCCAAATCACCTAACGAAGATATTGCAACACTCAGAATTCTATTCCGACCATCGGATCAAAACCTCGCCTATCAATCGAAATTTGCCAAAATACTAAGTTTGCCAATTCAAGCCAAATTTCACACCTGACCTCCAAACCAATTCCGATCGCGCTCCTAAGATATAAATCACTTGATGAAGCTAACCAAATCATAAAAACTCTGATCCGAGCTCGCATACACACAAGTCAACTCTTGGTCAAATACTTTAAATTCAAAGCTTTTAACTAATAATGCATAACATGGGGCAAGTCATGCCCGAACACTGGTGGTCAAAGTGAAAAAACTCAAAATGACCAGTCGGGTCGTTACATCCTCCCCCACTTAAACACATGTTCGTCCTCGAACATTTTCCCAGAGATGTTCTAGAAGCCAACTAATAACTGAATAACTTTACCGTGCATATACCCGGGGGTGATTCCACATCACCCTATCTCATATAGGTTCGATAGCACAATATAACTGAAATTTCACAGTCCATCCTAGTCCATAAACGATAGAACCACATTTCCACTACCGAAATCATCCACAAGATCAAAATCTCGCATCGATACTCTAAATTAAAGCTGAACTAGCTGTAATAACCCATGCCTGCAAACTTGGGTGCAATTATATGATGTACCACATAGCTCAAACACATGCAGCAATAACTTTCATTCACAGCAGCTGTCCACCACAACTAAATACCGATATAAAACCTCTTATTAGCTAAAGTCTTAACCCAACACTTTCATATTCTACCAATGATAATGAAACATGCAGTAAACCATAACCATTTCTCAGATCAACCATTCATGAAGACATTTCTTCTCTGGCAATCACCATAGCAATTTTTCGAGCCGAGCTTCGATATTAACCTTCCAACATGTTGAAATCGAATCTGATCGTATTCATTAATGATCACAGCGATCTCTTCTAACCATACACACCACCCTGGTGACATGACACATCAATACGGGCCTAATCCTCAACTTGCATAACTACGCGCACCAATAAGCAACAGTCTGAATATACTCAAATCATGAAAATGACTCAATTGAAAAGGACTGAACCTCAAGCTCGCCGGTACCATCACAACACAAGGCTGAGAACTCATCTCACATCATAGAATAGAACACACAAATCTAACTCGCAAGGTCATATCTCCACATAGACTCGCTAAAATGCACGATCATATCCAAACACTGCGCCACATGAGACACCTCAAGTCACTATACTCGCAATTGAAAACCACACATAATTGATATCTAGAACCCAAGAAAATCAGCATACCCACAGTGAAGCAATTACCATACACCATACAACCCTAAAATGACCCAAACGATGCACCATTCATCGAGCAACACCCAATCACTCTTTCCACTCGACTTCCACTATGAGCCCCGAAGCACCGCACCATATGTGCTCATAACCAACAAATCATAATGTCTCGCAATGCAGAAAACAACTCATAGATCTCTTCAGATCACTGATAAGCTCAACAACGGTCGAATCAACCTATCCCTGAACAATATAATTTGGAGCCAACCGAGCCAACTAAAACTAGAGCACGCATCCACATTAACCTTCCAACGAAATCCTTACCAAGGAAACCTGAAGTGATTCCTTCCACTACTATAACTCTTGCAGGTGTCATATGATACGGTGCCCGGCACCAAATTAATATCGAAACCAACAACCTTTCCCGGTGTTATGCGCGTCCACGGGATTGCATCCGAAAAGTCCCTCAACACCAGAACTGAATCAATGATAGCAACCTCTGCACTGACATCCATCATGAAGGCCTAGTCAAGAAAAGCAATTCTCCCCAGCCGTCTGTTGATTCTTCGAAATATATACCACTCTACTAAAACATACTCCAACGCGCCTCGCCACTCAACCTGTGGCATTTCCGGCATAGCCCATAACGCAATAAGCCATAATAATCCAATACTAAGAAAGCCTGTCTAAATCCTGATAGTTGCTAAACGGTGCCGATACGCACGATCCGCAACTATAACATAGACTGAACATGAGAACTCTAGTCTCCAACTCCATATAGCAACACGAATCATCGTACCTGATCCCACATTTGCCGTCTGAAAGAAAACCACACCTTAAATACCCAATCAATCCACGATATGTACTCTAAAATTTCTCTATGCAACCAAGAAAACTCGAATATTACCTGTCGATCTAACATGAAAGTGCCACAATACTATCGTAATGCCATCAACTTAATCACATTACCCTTTCCTGAACACATACCGCCGTCAAATCTCTTCCAATTAGAAATATCGTTCCCTTAGCTATCTGAGGCTGCCCGCTGCTTAAGAGTTTTATGAACTCCCTTTCAGAACTGAACTGTAACCTAATACATGCAAGTCTCGGTCCTCCATACATACCATATATATCATACCATCAGAGGATAACATGAAAACTTTACATTGCTTCTGATCCATAGACATCCACTTACTCAATTAGTCAATAACTTTCCATTGGTCCCGTCTAGAAGAAAAATCATTATGCATCTGATGCTCCACAGTCCTGTAGAAATATACTTCTCCAAACCGCGGTAAAACCAACAAGGACTCTCCCAACTCCATTTGCACAACAAAACTGCCATGACTAAACCCTTCTAACTAGACTAGGCTAAGCAAGCCATCAAACATAAGAGCATTGCCACAAATACATGTAATAACTCATTACCTCGAACATACCCAAGGAATTCTTCATGTCTTTACCATGCCGATCCAGTCTACTATCAAGCTACTACATCCTTCTAGATTTCCTTACGTTCATCTTCAACCTGATATTTTCCCTTGTTGTAGCACTATAATGCCTCAATCCAGACTACCACACGTGACCCAAGCATAAAACCATACTGTCTGAAACCCAAATATTTCTAGAAACACTACATCCCAGACTACCTTACTTTGAAGAACTTCCTGTAAATCTAACTATGTTTCCTTTACTTTCTTGATACCGATACATAGAATCCCACAATAACATTGAAATACCACAAGTCTTGACATCTTCTAATGAAACTCAGTTTCTTACCACATATGCAACTTTAGAACACTTTATTGATACACGTAGACTCTTGAATGCATTAGAACCATTCTCGCAAGTCGTTCACTCTTATTCAAACTGTAATTTACCCGGCGCAATGAACAGAGCCACCCGTGCCTTATTGGAACTTCGATACGGCCAACTGAAACCCTCATCCCAATACAACCAAGCAACTTCCTGCTCTATACACCGAGCATTCTTTACCAATAGCAACTCTAAACATTTCGTGATTCTCAACCCTATGAAGCATATATAAGCTTGTCAAAAATTTTCCTTTACTCTATCCATAGCTAATTCACTCGCACGTCTCAAACTGGAACCAACACAATACCTAACCGTGCAACCAACTACTCACAACGATCTCCCCCACTTGGCTCGAAGCCATAGATCATAATACCTTCAATAGCTCATAGCACTTTTACTCTATTGATGCCACAATAACATAATGAGAGTAATCTTAAATCATTTATAAGTTGTGAAAACACAGATCATCCAGTATTATAACTCTTCTACAATTCTCTCATTCATTCCGCAACAGTTAAACCCATTCTCCTAAGCGACCTAAAATTCCAAATTTTCAACATATACTTTTCACTTACACGTGAGATCTTCCAACATACACATAAGGATTACACCACTTCAAAACACTCCGCAGGAGATAACCCACCTATTTTGCCTCAATATAATTTTTTGCATGCCTTCCACCGTCATACATATTACACAGTCAACTAGTTTTCCTGAGCCTGAACTCAAAACGTAACAAGAAATTTACTTAACTCCCAACTAGGAGACTCGAAAAGATTTTTCATGTGCCTCTAACTCGGAGCTACACATCCAAGCACAATGTTAATAATATACTTAATAGTTCACCTATCATCCCACAGATCCTCCTCAACACTTCCAAGTCAAGTAGAAACCTCACGCAGTACTAACATACTCATCGTGTAGCTATCCAGCCTCCATTTCCACTATCAAGGACGTTACTGAATATATAAGTTGATAACACTAGCTCGTACAATCAGCACATTGGTGCTCAAGCCATAGGCAAAGATTCGGCCTCAAGTCTTCCAGACTGGCCCAACATCAACTCATAGAAATCACATATATCCCTTGATCGGGGAATCACAAGCCATCAAGGCACATGTGAGACCGAGTGCTTATGTGCGCATGCGAATGCGAATGCGTGGAAGGAATTTCAAGAGTTACTTTTCAAGCTGAATCAAGGACGGAGGAAACAAATTCAAGAATGCGAAGTTTTCCTAAAGGTTTTGCAGCCTCTCGAGAATAAATACAGACGCCTCTGTACCGATCCGCGACTCTACTAAACCTGCTCATGACTCATGAGACCTATGTAACCTAGGCTCTGATACCAACTTGTCACGACCCAAACCCCGCTCCGATCGTGATGGCGCCTCTCGTGAAGATGAGGCCAGCCAACCAACTCAAACTTCCTTAGAAGTTAAATAAGAATAAGCAGTCTAAATATAATTTTATAATAATAATTGGTGGGAGTAAAACCCAAACACAGCCCAAATCGGGGTGTCAAAAGTCACGAGCATCTAGAAGAGTCTAAATACAACTACTGGGCCAGTAACATACGGAATACAATTTAGAATCAAAGAAATAAATTCGGTGCCGCGAACGCTGGTGGTCACCTTGCTCAGCTATGATGACAAAATCTCCAACCAGCTCAAACCTCGTTACCGGGTGAGCGAATGCCTACATCTGCACACGAGGTGCAGGGAGTAAAGTGAATACTCCAACTCAGTGAGTAATAAAAGTAACTAATAACTGAGCAGCAAGAAATCACGTATAACAGATCATCATGTTGTATAAAAGAAGAGAAACCCAGTTTGAGTAAAGTAGTAAAGCTGTAAAATCTTTAGAAGTATCTTGACTCAGTTTAAGACTCTTTTGAAAATGGTCTTTTCAACAATTGCGAAATAATTTCAAAATATTTAGTGTCGATATGCACAGAATTACGCCCCTCGAGCATAACACTCAATTATTAGATAATAACAGAATATCAGGTGATTATTGCAAGGACTAGCACAACAATAGATAATGACATACAAATAAGATAAAGTAAACACATAACAGAATACAAATACCGTTGCGGTATGTAGCCCGCTCCACGCTGCGGCGTATAGCCCGATCCATTCAACGTCGGCGGCGCTCACTAGGGGTGTGTATAAACTTCGGAGGGGCTCCCACAGCCCAATCGCAATATCAAGCCATCTCGTGGCATCAAGTCTAGGTCCTCGGCCTCATATCAGTATCAGTATTACACTGCTGCGGCATGCAGCCCGACCTAGAAGTATCCTCACAACTAAGGCTCTTAACCTTACTTAGTCAAAAATCACATAAGCCTCTTGGGCAACTGTAAAACTTGATGCTCAGCCCAAAAATAGTATTAGAAATATCATTTCAAGTGTTAAAGAAAAATAACTTGACTGAGTTTTGAAAACAATGGAAATACATGACTGAGTTCAAGTATAACATCGAAACAGTGAGGAAATATCAACAACCATCCCCGAAGGGGTTCAAATAGTGGGCACGAAGCCCAAATATGGCAATTAACTCAAATCATGATAATAACAAATAAGTTTCAGTCAAATGCACGGTAAAATCATCAAATGGGACGGACCAAGTTATAATCCCCAGTAGTACAAGATCCCACGCTCATCATCCAGCGTGTGTCTCACCTCAATATAACACTACAATGTGAAATTCGGGGTTTCAAACCCTTAGGATATCATTTACAATCATTACTCACCTCGAATTGGAGAAATCTCTAGCCAACAATGCCTTTGCTCCTCAAATCGACCTCCACGCGCGTTGAATATATCCAAAATCAGAGCGAATACATCAGAATATACTAAGGGAATAAAGCCCAAGCAAAAATAATCAAATACGGGCACAAATCCCAAAATTACCACAACCCGATCCCCTGGCCCACTTCTTAAAACTCAAATTTTTTTACATAATTAGATTCCTCATATCATCCCGAATTCATACATATCAAGAATACCAAAATCGGAGTTCAAATGACCCCTCAAATCCTCAATTTAAAATCTAAAAATACCAAGCCCTAGTTCTTCCATTTTAGCTAAATTTCCATGAATTTCTAGGCCAATTTCACCATATAATCGAGTTTTAAGTTTAAAAATCTTGCCTCCATCATTTTCCCTTGAATCACTCTTTCATTAGCTCTCCCAAGCTCCATAATCGCTCAATAATGGATAAAAATAACTTAAGCTCGCAGAACAAAATATTTTAAAAACCCTTTTTCCCAACAAATTTCCTTATGTGCGATCGCTACCCAAGGCTCACGACCGCGAATCATAAAATCCTACGACCTCAAAAATGGCCTATGCGAACTCGACCTATCCCATGAGAACTCAATGAGTAATTTCCCATAGCTACGCGAACGCGTCTCCCTTGATATGAATGCGAAGAACGAATTTGTTGGGTCCCCAAACTTTATAAGCAAACGCGAAAGTGCCACCGCGATCGCAAGGCTTCCACTTCCAGAGCTACACGACCTGAACTGCGAACGCGAAGACAAAATCTCAGGCACCCATATTTCCTCTGCGCGAACGCGGGTGGCCTCCCGCGATCGCGAAGCATTAAATACCTCCAACAGCTGAGATGAAAAATCTGCAATATCTCAAAGTTTGAAACTTCTCGTTTGGCCATCTGAAATCACCCCGAGGCCCCCCGGACATCAACCAAAAGCGTCAACCCATTCTAAAACATCACCCAAACTCGTTTCAATCATCAAAACACATCAAGCAATACTAAAATCATAACTTCTCATCAATTCAAGCCTAAGTTCTTATGAAACTTTCGAAACACGCATTCGATCAAAAATCCAATCAAACACCTCCGAATAACATGCAATTTTGCACACACATCCCAAATCACCTAACAAAGCTGATGCGACTCTCGGAATTTCATTCCGACCTTCGGATAAAAATCTCGCCTATCAACAAGAATTCGTCAAAATGCTAACTTTGCCCATTCAAGCCAAATTCCACACCGGACCTCCAAAACCTATTCCGGTAGTGCTCCTAAGTCATAAATCACCCGAAGAAGCTAACCAAATCATAAAAAATCCGATCCGAGCTTGCATACTCTCAAGTCAATTCTTGGTCAAACACTTCAAATTCAAAGCTTTCAACTGAGTCTATTCTTTCAAATTCATTCCGATTTTTATGGAAATCAAAACCAACGATCTAAATCAGTCATAATGCATAACACGGGGCAAGTAATGTCCGAAAACTGGCGATCAAAGTACAAAAAGTCAAAACGACCGATCGGATCGTTATAGTATTGAAGATAATGAGCTAACAACCTGATAACTATGTAATTAGCTAGTCCTAGGACTCTTTGTATTAGCTATCCTAGAAGAGTCCTAGTCTATGTAATATAGCCGAAAATACTATATGAAAGATTGTATAAATACATGGGACTCATGTATCAATAAATCGGTAATATACTGTCTTCTTGACACCGTCTCAATACCATATTTTCTACAATAACATGTGAAAATATATAGGAGGTGTATGATAATGCAAACATTGCAACAGTATAAAAGGCCTTCCATTGTTATTCTGTTTGTCTATATCTCGATTCTTTTCTTAAAAATTTGTAGCGCATCAATAGTACACTTTAAATCCTTGTAATTTTCTAGACAACACTCTATTGATCTTATCGGCTTAAATGGAGAAAAAGAGTAAGTGATATTCATATAATCGGCCCTAACTTATATTTTGCAACTGCAATATAGCTTTTTGAACATCTTATTTATTATTATTTTGGTTTCGCACCCGATGTCCGGTACTTATATTGAAGTCTGATTAAATCCAGATTCGTGCCGGAAAGTCACACGTTTAATTTATCATTAACAAGCAAAGTGCTTGGTGCTGGGAATATATTATTGGTATTAGCATCAACTACATCTTCTCCTATCGGCTTCACTGCAACAATTTTTATTTATATACCATCAGACATCTCTGTTATAATACCCTTATATAATAGTTATTCACTATAAAAGTCATATTTTTTTTGAATAGAATTTTTATGTTATGCTATAATACATATCCCCTGTGACAATATTTCACCAATCACTATAGAAGCCAAAAAATATCAAAACAAATAATGTTGTTTTAGAGATGTGACTTAAACTTCATGAATAGTTAGGTACAATAACATTTATACCTAAAGAGCAAATAAGAATATACCTTTCAAGTTTCGGAAAAGTTGTCAAGTTATCAATAAGAATAATGAAAAGAATATGATACTAAGGGCGTGTTTGGTATAACAAAAAATATTTTCTTGAAAAATAATTAGTTATCTTATTTATTTTTTGATATTTTTTACGCAAATTAAGGAAAGTAAATTCTCAAGAGTATTCACAAATAATCATCATACTATATTATAAGCATAAAATTTTTTAGGTAAAGTTGTTTTACTAAAATATCCTTAAAAATTATGACCTTTTTGTCCTTCATTTAAACATCAATCCTATAACATTAGGGTACCTAAAAGTAAAAGCATCTCATAATAAATTGAGTCTTTTCCAATACTCCTATAAATAAATGAGTCTTTTTTACTACTCTATATTAAAACATAAATCTAATTTATATCTTTTGAAACTTGTGAAATCTTTTGCATTCCCAATCAAATTCATCTAATGCTTCATTTAGTTAGAATAATAATTTAATATTCTTGAGCCGGTGTTCCACCAGGAAGAATAAGCATGCTAATGGAGTCCTTCTTTCCACTTTTCTTTGAAAAATTATGGTACCAGCGTCAATAAAATTATGAATTGGTATGTTCGTTTGCTTATTATTTCACATATGTTAACCCAAGAAATTCTGTGCACTCACGTAAAATTATTTTTCTAAATTCTGTATATTCTATTTCTTATATACAACGCATTCTGCATTGCAACTTCCAACTCATGGTGAACTAGGTCACTGAGACTTACCAGATCAAGGAGCAGAGATTGCAAAAAAACCAGTCAAAAATACACCGATTAATGGACGAGTTCGACGAGTGCCGTTTCAAGCAAATTCCGAGGGCATGAAGCGTCGAAGCAGACGGCTTAGCAAAACAAGCTGCAACCACTAAAAACTTCAACAAAGAAAGTGTGGTCACTCTCCTCCATTCAGCCATTGACCGCACCGATGTATTCTCTTTAAATTTAAATTGGGACTGGCGCAACCAATTTGTATCATATCTACAGGACGGTACACTCCTACTCGATAAAAAAAGGCAAAGAAACTTTGTGTGCAAGCCACACGGTACTGCCTGATAAATCATGACCTCTACAAAATGATGTTTGGCGGACCCCTGGCCAAGTGCCTAAGGCTACAACAAACAAGGCCAGCTCTCGAAAAAGTACATGAGGGTCACTACGGCGCCCACATAGGTAATTGCGCCCTCGTGCGCTACATCATACGGGCTGGCTATTACTGGGCCACTATGAAGAAAGAGGCAGCGGAGTACGTTCGCCGATGCGAACAATGTCAAAAGTATTATCCCATGATACACCAGCCAGGAGAACCCCTCAACTCAGTCACCTCCCCATGGCCTTTCATCAAATAGGGAATGGATATAGTCGGCCCCCTATCGGCGGGACGAGGAAAGGTACAATTTTTACTAGTTTTAACTAACTATTTCTCCAAGTGGGTGAAAGAAGGCGTATACGCCCACATACATGAACAGGAAGTCATCGCCTTCATATGGAAAAATATCATATGTCGTTTCGGCATCCCCAAGGAAATCAGCTGCGACAATGGACGATAGTTCATCGACCAAAAAATGAAAGCGTTCTTCGAAAAATGGCATATCAAGAGAATACTCTCAACGCCATACCACCCTGCCACCAACGGCCAAGAAGAATCTTCCAACAAAACAATACTAAACATACTAAAAAAGAAACTCGAGGATGCCAAAAGGCTATGGCCCAGCTACTACCAGAAGTATTATGGGCCCATCGGACCATACCCAAATCCAGCACAGGAGAAACACCGTACTCACTAGTCTACGCAACTGACGCGGTCATACCAGTCGAAGTCGGTGAATCAAGCTGAGGTATTCACACACCAGTGGAATAGAAAATGACATAAACAGACTCCAAGACCTCGATAAGGCCGAGGAGATGAGAGAAATGGCCCACATAAGAATTGTGTCCCGAAAACAACAGGTTGAAAGATACTACAACAAGAGGGCTAAGATAAGACCACTCAAAGTGAGAGACTACGTCCTCAAAGCCAAAACACTAGCATCCAAAGATCCGAGCGAAGGAAAATTGGGCACCAACTGGGACGGACCCTGCAAAATCACAGCAGCAGCTAGTAAAGGAGCATTCTAGTTGGAAATAATGGAAGGAAAAATGCTCCAAAATAATTGGAATGTCGCCCACCTCAAGTATTTTCATTTATGAACGGCGTCTCCCGAGTCACACTCTTTTTCCCTTATCCTAGTTTTGTCCTAATTGGGTTTTCTCGGGGAGGCATTTAATGAGGGGGTGGAGGAGACATTGTCACGACCAAAATCGAAGGGCCGCGACAGACGCCCAGTGCCTTACTCAACCGAGTACCAATATAACATATCTTTATTATCATACTATCATGAGTAAATGAGCCGGAAAACCCGTCATGAGATAACAAGAATAAAACATAGCGAAATACTCAACATATAACGACCCAACATTATATACAAACTTATACATGTGACATACGTGCCTATAAGGCCGACATGACCATTTGTAAACACAAAATATAGGCTGACAAGGCCATACAAGTATCGATAGACCTGACATCCGTCTACAAGCCTCTAAGAGCACATAAAATCATAAAGGTCGGAACAGGGCCTTGCCATACCAATCAATACATATCCAAAGTATACTAACCAAATAGGCAACTCCGGAGCAAGTGGGGTGCACCAACACATTTGCTGAGTTGATAGCTTACTAGGAGGACTGTCAACCTATCAAACGGAATCTGCTGGCGTGAAACGCAGCGTCCCCGGGAAAAAGGGACGTTAGTATGAATAAAGTACTGAGTATGTAAGATAGGAAAGCATAAACAACACTAATGTAAAAAGAGAGAGAAGATACAACATGTAACATTTGAGTGCCTCTAAGAGATACTGACATGAAATGCATAATACATATATATACATAAACTTTTGAAAACATACGCCTCTGTGGGCATCATGATCATCATATTGTACCCGGCCTCAAAGAGGACTCGGTAAAAATGTACCCGGCCATTGTAAGACTCGGTAGATTCGTACCCATCCACGTGGAGCTCGGTAAACCCAACTGATCAGTGGTTGCATAATAAGTATCGCACCGGACCGACAATAACATGGATCGATAGAATAAAATAGATGTCATATATATAATGCATGCTGGACTCATGGAATCACATTCTAAACCTTTCAGAGTGACATAAGGTCGTTGAACCTTCGATTAACATTATGGACATCATACCATCAATATGAATTTCACTAGGACTCAAGGATCATATATACTTTTTTAGAATAACCTTGTATGGAAAGAACAACATGAACAATCTTAGTTGCTAGGAGTAGATTCATTATGAAATAGTATATCGTTTATGTGCATTTTATTTTCGATCATGACAAAAGAAAGAAGGAAGTGCCTTAACATACTTTAAACACGTTGAGTCCTTAATACCTTCCAAGAAACTCTTCAAACAATTCAACTCAATCTATCATAGTATAAGGAGATTCAAAATCAGTGCTGAGCACAGGCTAAGTCTATGACTTAAGCTAGTAGCTCATTTACGTAAATTTGGGCAGCATCTCCCTTGTAACAAGGGCTTCCACCAATACCATATACCAACAACAACAATCATAGAAATCCATCAACATATAAATGTCAATAACAAGACACCATATAACAACAACAAGTCACAACTACTTCACGACTAGCGGCAAGCTCCAATTGGAATCCGTATAACACATATCTCCCCTTATAGACTACTTACATTAACGTAAAAGTATCATTAATATGATAATGAAGTCATTCATCAATGACTCCATCCTTATATCATATATCTATAACTAAGGAAACAATCTACAACTCCAACTATCTTTAATTAGTAACTTTGTTAACTAGTTCATGTCTATTCCATCCATTTAACTTGATCAACATCAAGATAACATTAAGCACATGTAAGAACACAATCACATACCTCAAACAGTAACTTCAAGTTTAAATCCAAGTTATATTCAGGTTACAACAACCCTCAATGGCAATACAACACCATAGAAGTGACTTAAGCTAATCCAAGTATATCTTGTAGTTTATCATCCTAACAACTTAACCAACATACAAGAAAACTTAAGCACAATTAGTAGGTTGTTATACTCACCATATACAACAGCAAGAACTTGGAAATTCATACAAATACAGCCCACAACAATCCTTAATGAAAACACAACCTCAAAGAGGTGTTATTCTTCACTTTTGATGTTGAAATATGGCGTAATCCATTTGCAAGACTTGAAATAACCTAGGGTTGATATGAAAACCATGAGAGATTATTTTACAGAGCATAAACCACTTAAAACAACCTCCTATATGAGCTGGAACCACCCAAAAATCAGCAACAACGAGAAGAACAAGAAGCTTACTAGCGCCACGGGATTCCCGACGCTTGATTTGTGTTGTTTGCCCTTTGTTTGGGTCTTGGATCATGAGAGAACCTTGAGAGTGTATTTATAGGGTTCTAAGTTCTGAAATATACTGAAAACAATGACTTAAAACGGGGTTGAGGCATCTTATATATATCCCTATGCATTAAACCGTCTATGTGGGCCCCATAGAGTGTTGCTTGGTGCAGTCTCGCAAAAATGCAAATATCTCTCTAGTCTGATATCGTACTGACGAACGATTTAGTGCATTAGAAACTAGACTCGTAGATCTTCAATTTGGTAGATAGATAATCTCTTGATTCAAAGTACATTGGGAGAAACGTGCATCTAAATTTGACCTAAAGTTCAGCAAATTTATAAATGTAACTTGTGATGATCTTTGCCAACTCTTGTTCCACAACTTGCTTGCCTTCAAAATGTATAAAATGTTGAGTTACAAAGCCAAATAACATAACCATGAACAATGTTGAGTTAAGGTCAGTAGGACAAACAGGCCTTCCTCAATTAACATCAAGTGATCAATTACAGTTTCTTCTATACCGACGAGGAAAGGACAAAAAAAAAAACATCTGGAGTGTAAGTATGCAAATGAACACTCTCATTCCTAATTTTTCCTATTCACACTTCAAAATTGGACAGTAATGAAGATCATGGGAACAAATGTATCAGTACACTGGAATTATCTAACCGGCAGCCCATATCCAGAACATAATTAGAGAAGATATGGAAATCGTTATCCAGCTGAGGAAGGAAAATGCAACTGATAACTGGTACTTGGTGCATTCCTCGCCAAAACTGCAGTCTCCCAAGTCGTGAAAGTACAGCACCGTTATGCCAGCTGAAGAAGCTGCTGCAGCGAGCGTTAGTATTGCTGTACACTGCAAGTAAATACATTCCAAAGAGATCGATAAGAGAATTAGTAAAAACATATAGTATGCTTCTTGTATATATAGAGCGTACTGTCATTCTGCAGATACTAACCCAGTCTCCAACTACAAAGAGGCTCAGTAAAACATGATTGTGGAAAGCCTTCTTCTTTGCCAGGAAATAGGCGTCCAAAAAGGCAAGTCCGATACTCCAGATAACTTGCAAAGCCATTGAAGCAATTAAGTAGCTGCAATAAATGACATGCATATGAAAATCATCAAATTCCAGTAGTCTATTATCATATGAACACAGTAGTCTGGGAAAATGACAAAATAATCATAACAACAATAGCAACAACAATCCAATATAATCTCACTTAGTGGGGTATGGGGATGGTAGTGTGTACGCATACCTTACCCCTACCCTGGGGGAGAAATGTTTTCAAATAGACCTCCGGCATCCTTCCCTCCAAGAACTTCCCATCTTGTTCTTGGAGAGACTCGAACTCACAACCTCTCGGTTGGAAGTGGGGGTTGCTTACCAGCAGAGTAATTGGACATATAGATATTATGATATATCAATTGAACATACAGATATTATGATATATCAACAATCAAAACATGTACTATTTAAAAATTTTCACTTGAACAGAATACAAGACTATGCATAAGTCACTGGTGTCTTTAACATGTATAACTCACAAAATGACTGAAATTAGTAAGGTTCAATAACTAATTGAGATAAACTATTTCATAAATCAAGGGAGACCACTTGCTGGAAGACATGAGTTATGAGTTTATAAAATGGCCATCCGCTAAGTTACTAGGACTCTTCACTTTCCATGCCGCACCCGTATCAACACGACGTGGGTGTTGGTGTGGGATCCGTACCGGATCTAGTCAACTGATTTTGGGTACTTTGGCCAAAATCAAAGGAGAAATTCGGGACACGATGATTTCTGGAGTCAAAACAAAGGCTAGGGTGAAGCTGAAGAAAATGGAGTACCTTGTATATAGAAATTTTAATGTCAGTCCTTTCCTTTTATTTTTGATGAAATAAATTGTTGTATTAAAAGGCATCAAGAAGATGCAAGAGTACAAGGAGCTACTTACAAGAAGTAGATATACAGAAAACAAAAGTGAGTTGCTAGCTCTTATACAATGTCTCAATCTAGGACAAGAGAGCTAATAAACTCCAAAAAGTGTTCAGTACTAACTATTGAGGACAGCTTTGTCCAGCAAAAAAGATTGGTTAAACATTTGGCTTTAATAGAGTGGTTTGGAGTTGAGATGCCATCAAAACATCTTTTGTTTCTCTTATTCCATAGACACCAAAAAATAACTGCAGGTATCATAATCCAAATCTTTTTGATGGATTTATCAACTGGCCAAAGACTCCAACACAAGTACGCGTCTCTCAGATTTGGTGGCATGACCCAACTTATCCCAAAAATACTATAGAACGTGTTCCATATATCAATGGCTATTGGACAGTGCAGGAGGAGGTGACTGATAGATTCCTGGTTCCTCCTGCATAGATAACATCTATTAACCAGTTGAAACCCTCTTCTGTTGAGATTATCTTGAGTTAGGCAAGCTTCATGTAGGGCTGTCCAGTTGAAACCAATGTCAGTCCTTTCCTTTTATCTCCTTCTCAAATTCTCCTCTTAATTTATACTTTCTCCTTCTCAGAATACCTTATAAGTTTTTCACATAATGTCTCTCATATTAGACATATTTTATAACTCTATTTTTAGATATTTAAATTATTTTTAGTCGAATCATCGCGCCCGTGTTCCTACCTGGATACATATCCCCGAATCATAAAATTTAAATCAGTAAGGATCCGACCTCTAGATCCGCACCTGTATGGTACATCCGCACCCGAGTCAGAGCAACTTAGGCCATTAGTGCTTAATGAAGGTTATTTATTTATTTTCCCCTACTCTTGGTTGTTTCAATGGTTTCCACTCTTTTTGCATAGTGTTTCCAGTAAAAGATATTGGCTAAAGAGTAGTATGGCTAAAGACTAGATTGAATGATACATATCAAGCCTTCCACATCATGTCTAAGTTTGAGCTTTCATCTTTCCTTACATGTCTAAGTTCACTGAACATGTAGCATTATAAATGACTTCCAACCTAGTTCTTGACATCAGCCAATATATTGACGGTGGCAGCTTATGCAGAGCCAAGTTGTCAAGGACAAAAACAACAACAGCAAACCCAGTTTAATCCCTTAAATGGGGTCAAAGTTGTCAACGACAACAACAACAACAAAAAATTCAGTGAGTTTCTATAAGTGGATTTGGGGAGGATAGTGTGTATGCAGACCTTACCCTCTGGGAGGGCATAAAGGTTGTTTCCTATAGACCCTCGGCTAGAGAGTACATGAAAAGAAGTATTGGCCACAAGTTGTCAAGAGTCATTTAGAAGCTTTTATCCCTTCACTAATTAAAGCTTTATTAATAACCGGGTGATTTCCATTTTATCCAGTTTTACAAGGAGTATTTGATATACTTCCACAAGTACAAGTTGAAAACCAAAACTGGAGACAAAGTTAAAAGAGTTAATCAGGTCTAGTTACACAAGAAATTACTGTACAATTTGCATTTAAATTATTTCACAACACCAAAAAAGTTGTTTAGGCTGATACTCGAACCTACATTTTTAGACTGGGTTTCGCATTAGAGAGAACAACCGGTAACAGTTAGGGCATCAACGGCCATTGATAAGGCCAGGTTCTACCTACAGCTAGTAGTCAGTTGTCAAAAGAACAAACTTTTACATTTTTGATATGCCAAAGTCCAACTACCCGGACACCCTTACCCAGGAGCCAAACAGTGGCTTTTCCCGGTTTGCCCATGTGACTTGAACCCCTGACCTTATGATTGGAAGTGAAAGGTCCTTTCCTAGGATATGCCTCCCTTATCAGATCAAAACAACAAATTTTCGTAACTGGATTAGAACAAATAGGATTATAAGTACAATCGCCCTAACTCGTTAGATATTGGTACAATTTACAACATTTAATCTTATGAATCTCTAGAAGTAACCTAATACATTAAGTTACATTCTCTATAATGCTCAACATGTCCAGGAAACTGCTATTTATATACTTTTCGAGTTGACCAAAGACACCAAAATAAAAAAGGAAAAAGGAAAAAGAAGATATATTCTGAAGCAAATGGCTAAGGAGCTTTGCTAATAGGAGATGCTTTGTTATCAAAAGTTAGCTATTCCTTTTCAGTTCATCACACAAGAAAAGAGATACAAACCAACTGTTCTCTCGTATTCTGGGATTTCTGATAAGGAAATTGAATAGTCATCATTATGTTAATCAAGACTAGCATCACACTAAAGGAACTAATGGACAAATTCTTGAAAGTTCTGATGTCACTTTCTTCTCATGAGCCATGAAAGTGTTTGGGTTATTGTATTGAATCATTGAGTTCATTTTTAGACTAAGACAGGCCTAAATCCTTGGGAAGATGCAGTAATAGTGTTGAAACTATGTTGACAATTTTGAACAGTAGGCCGAGAATTTCCGCTAGGTTCGCAATCTGTTATCTTATTGATAAACGGAGAAGAAATTTCAATGATACAGCAATAATGCAATGAGCACAAAAGATAGTTGACAATAAATGTTGTGGGCTGTGGACAAATTGATGTTGCACTCACGCTCAAACGCTGAATTATGGAATCAGTGCGTTGATGAGTACACTGTGGCTCAAACTTATAGCTCCTGAGGAGGGGGTTCATGAGTAGACTAAATGCATCATACTCTTACAATGATTTTCAGAAGAGAAGGTTGAAGATAAAACCTATTGAGATAAAATCGTCTCGCTGTCAACTCAAAAAATTCGCGTTATGTTAAGTTAGGGTTGTTCGAATGCTTCAATTATGCCTCTTATTTCTATTCTTTATTAGTTTTGCTTACGTGAGATTTGCAGAATATAGACTGTCCAAAGCTTGGATAAAGGAGGAGAGCTAGGTCGGCAGTTATTGTAAGAATATTCATACTATGATGAATCCTAGAATAGAAAGGAATGAATACAGAGGATTCATAGAGGCAGCCCCAACTAATTTAGGTTCGAGGCATGATATACATAAGTTTTTTTGTTAATTGTCCTTGAGGAAAGAAGACTGAGCTTTCTAAAGTTTTAGACCTTTACTAGCTTGAAGCATTTGAAACACAACAAATTTTTACTGGCACTAGACTCCCTTCTGCTACACTAGACTACATAAAGGTTAACAAGGTAAACACTATTTGTACACCTACCAAAGTAGCAAAACAATGAGAAGAATTGCATCAAGATTTAAAAGAAACTTAGAATTGGCTTTAGTTGATTCTACATTCGTATACTGATTCAAACATGAATTCCTCACCAAATAAAGGGTCCAAAAAAATTTAAAAAACAAGAGCAACCCGGTGCACTAAGCTCCCGCTATGTGCAGGGTCCGGAAAATCTCACCCCGCATTTCTGCAACAGTCTATTTCCATAGCTCGAATCCGTGACCTCAAATGGCATCAATTTTACCAGTTACGCCAAGACTCCCCAAATAATAGGTCCAAACAACTCACCTAATTGCTAATTTGAGTAAAGGTAGCTGACTAATTCTCAAAAGAAATAGGAGTAATAGCTAAACGAAATTATTCATTTGTTGAAATAGTTCATCAATACAAGTAAATTACACTACAAAAACAAATACATAAATGATAAAAGGAAAGGAAGAAGTACCAAAAAGCTGTGACATTGAAGAAATTTTTAGAAGTAACCATTGAAGCAATTGAACCAGCAGCCAAAAAGCACTGAGCCATCCTCAGAAATAGCCCAGTCAAAGTTCCCGGTGTACCAGCAAAATCCCTCATTTGTATATCTCCTCAAACTTAAATCAACCTTTACCCTTCTTGATGGGTTCAAAAAAGCAACCCAACTAAGAAAAAACTATCCAAAGAACCTTTCTTTAATCATTTCTGAAGCAAATTCAAACACAAATTTGAGTTATTGATAAAGTAACTACCAAATACTATGACTTTTCTCCTACAAACTGATGAATCAAGAAACTTCAGCTACTTTTCTATAACCCCTTAAATTTTTACCAAAATAAAGGTGCCTTCTTGAGCTAGAAAAAAAAAACAAAAACACCAAGTTAAAGATTTTGATACCCCAGATGCTAAAATTCAAGAATCTATAAGAGAATTGCCTATTTGGAAAAAGGTACAATGAGGTAAGAGATGGGTGAGGTATTTTTTTCTTTTTTTTTGGGGGGGAGGTGGGGGGGGGGTTGGGGAGTTGGTAGAAGAAAGGAGAGAAAACAGCTAGGTGGAAGCTTGGATTGTGCAATGATCAGATTTTCTAATTTGGAAATGTAAAGTACACAGTGTACACACAATTTTGTCAAATATTCCATGGCCCTTCCCCAATTAAAGGGCAAAAAAAAAATTGCCGTGCTTAATTATTTTTAATTTATTTCAAAAATAATAAATTCTTTTATATTTAAAAATAATTACACTAAAAAATTTTATTTACCCTTAATTAGAGATCAAGAGTCACACAAATACTATGTCATATTTAAGAATACAAATATTAAATGAATATTATCCATACAAATATTACAGCTTGTTTAGGATTATATATTAAAAATATTTATTTAATTTTTTAATACTTTATGTTTAGTCAAATAGATTAGTACAAATTGAAAAGGAGAGAGTAAAGAATAAAACTTTGTTCACATAACTGTTTGTTTTCTCTCCCTTAGAAAATCTTTATTGGAACCTCCAATGACTATTACTACTTGGTTGGTTTAGGAAAGCTCTGACTTTTCCTTGTCATCATTTGTTTCAGTGGAATTCTTTTTCTTTCCTTTCGTTGTCGTGGAAGATACATACTCAAGTTTGGCTTTAGAATGTTTATAATATTTGGAATTCTCTCAAATTTGTTTAATGTAACTTTTATTTAAATATACAGAACTTTTAATATTATTTATCTGTATTTAGATAGTATAATAATGTAAATTGAGTAAGCGATGAATGATGATTGATATAACTGATCCCAATTAGTTTCGAACGTGGTTATTATTTCTTCCGGTCCATATTAAGTGACTTTTTGATCTTTGGCACATCCTTGGAAAAATACTAACTCCTAGAAAAAATAAGTTTTTCAAGTATGTTGCCCTTTAAAAAAAACTATATATTGTTCACTTGACACACTAGGATATGTAAATAAGGGCAAATTTGAAAAACTAAGATTAATTTATTCTTGATTATATAAAAAAAACACGTATTTTGAAGCAAAAATAAAATGACAAAAAATTATTTATTATGGATCGGAGGGAGCTAGTGTAGTAAACCATGATTCAGTGATAAAAGTTTTATGAAAAGAAATGCATATATCATGCATTTATTCATTTAATACAAATACCTAGGTAAGGTTTTCCTTTTGTTGTTCTTTCTCTTTTTTCTCTAGAAGTCCAAATTAGTACAACAATAACAACAACAACAATAATAACTATCCAGTAAAATCCCATAAAGTGAGGTATGGAGGGGGTAATGTGTACGCTGAATTTAGAGAGGCTATTTCCAATAGACTCTCGGCTTAGAAAGACGTAAATACAAATAAGATAAGACAATTCATTAATAACTCCAGTAAAAACCGTAATAGTAACAGAAGCATAACAACCAAAAGATAAATGGCATGCAATAACAGTAACCAGTATCTAAGGCCCAGAGCTAAGATAAACAGCAAGGATAGTGTGGACTCAACATAAACTATAAGCCATCTAAGATCAACCCTAATCCAACCCCGACTTACCCCTGGTACGAACTAAGGAAAGCTCTACTACTCCCTAACCTACAACCCTAATACTTGGCCTCCAGACCTTGCTATCAAGGGCCAAGTCCTCGGAAATCTGCGGTCGTACCATGTCCTGCTTGATCACCTCTCCTCAATACTTCTGTATTTGAAAAAAATGAGTTCACATGTTGAAGATGACGTGTCATGACACGTAGATTAGTCACACAGTCAAAGAATTATGATTAGCCAAGAGGCACAAGTAACAACAAATACGAGCAAAATAGTATAAGGGGCACGAGCAGTCATACAAGTAACTTAATGCTCGTACGTGTTCAAGACATTTAAAGCTCAAAGATCATGAAAAATCAAGAGAATGAATCTGAAAGCGAAATTAGAGAAATTGGTAACTTGGATTAAGAACGTTCTCCACAACTCCCATGGTTGCTAAAAAGAAGAAGAAAGCGAAATTAGAGAAATTGGTAAATTTAAAAGAAAAAGGTACGAGAAGGATGAAAGACCTATGTGCAAAGTTCCACTTCTCATGGAAGGGAACATTCTCTTTACCCACTAAACTAACTGTGGGGGCAGCGACAAACTGGCCATACCAGCCACGGTCCTTATCATCTTCTAAGCTCACCAAAACCCTCTTACTCCTAGCCACAAGGGTAAAAATATCATTGCGAAAAAAACCTAGAGGAGTATAGATGAATTAGGTGATGGAATGTAAAGCCAACATTTGTCATGTTGGTCATGTGCCTCAAATAGGCAATAACCTTCCATACAAGTGGGCCAATTTGACCTAAACAGACATTGAAGAAATGGAAAAAATCAAGAATCACTAGGTCAATAGCTGGTTTGAACCTAAGAGTGAAAGGGTATGTATAAACAAAAGAGAACCCAGTCATATAAGAAGTGATTCTCTGATTTAGATTAGGGATTATAATGGAAAAATCATTACTCGAGTGGCAATCTTTGTGGGCTATAGGAGTTAAAATTTCTGTAATTTGAGTGAGGTAAGCATCAGCACGATCTAAACCAGAAACCTGGCTTCTAAGAGATTGCCTATGATGGTGAAAAGATAAATCATTAGGGACTATCTCCTCTACCAAAGGCTCACGTAATGGTTCCGAGGGTTCTTTACCCTTAGAAGAAGATTTTGAGTAAAGGAAGCTCTAGTTCTAAAAGAAGGACTAGAGCTAGGAGAAGGCACAGAAGAACCACCACCACGAGTGGACCCTACGCTATGAAGCCTACAACCCCTTCTATGTCTAACAGGGGCATTGAAAAAGTTATTTAAAATAGGAACTCTCCTAGGGTTAGGGTTTGGTGACGACATAACGAAGAAGAACGATATGAAGAAGAAGTGAACAATGATTTGAAGAATAAAGTATTCAATAGAGCTTTATGTGAATAGGGATAAGGGAAGAAGTTATATTTATACTAATGAACAGCCATCAAAGGAAAAAGTGTAATGATGGAAAGGTCGTAATAAAGGTAACTGACACTTCGTGAACAATGGAGTCGTAAAAAGGCCTTGAAAAGGCTTGCAAAACTATAGAGCCAGTGAAAAATAACACGTGTATGGAGAATTAAATAGAAGCGATAATTGAACCGTTAATTTTGTCATAGCATTAAATGGTGACAAAAATTCTCTTTTAATGAAATCTACTTCTCAAATATTCAACTGATGAATAAACGGAAAGTGGGGGGACTATCTGTATTGGGAAAAATTGAGTTCACATATTGAAGATAACGTGTCCTGACACGTAGATTAGTCAAATGGTAAAAAAATTATGATTAGCCAAGAGGCACGAGCAACAACAGATGCGAGTAAAATAGCAGAAGAGGCACGAGCAGTCATACAAGTAATTTTGTGCACGTACCTGCTCAAGACATTTAAAGCTCAAGGATCATGAAGAATTAAGGAAATGAATCTGACAGCACATAAGAGACCAAATACAGTATTTAATGGGTATTAAATACCGAAATCATTAGAGAATATGTATTTAATGTAATAATTATGTAACGTAACATTTAAAGTCATTAATTGCCCATAATAGCCTTGTTATGACAAATGTAAAGCTCATATCCCATAAATAACTATGAAAGGGAGAGGAACAAACAATTGTAGGGACACGAAATACTATTGGAATATACTTTGATTTACTTGCATTCTGATTACACTACTCTCATCTAAAATTACTTTCTTTATATATTCTTTTGATTATTAGTAACCCGTATTTATTCTAAATTCTAGCTTTGACTAAAATTCTATTTTTTTTTGTTAAACAACTTCTACCTCTTCTCGTACCCACCATGGCCAACCGCTCACACCTCCTCACCGGAGCATTAGTACAAAGAATTTGAAATAGTAAATTTCAATTTGCTTTTGATTTAAGTTTTTTTTATATGTAGGAGAAAGGGGAGGGAAAATGTGGAGAGAATCATAAAGTGAAGAATTGAACCCTGAATAAAAGTTTAGGTAGTTAATTAACTGAATTATTAAAATTATCGTTAATTTGTCGTCCCGCGATCAGGAAAAACAAAAGTTTGCCAAAATAAAACAAGTCGACAAAAATAGCAACAAACTTCAAAGTGTTTTCATTAATCCCGAGAGAAGAAAGGAAAAATTCTCATTTATATAAGGGTCGTTTGGTTGGAAAAATATTAATTCAGGATTAATTATTCCATCATTTCATAAAAATAAAAATACTATAATTCCGAGATAACAGCCTAATCTAATACTAACTAATAGATTAATAGTACGTACAACAGTTTAACTTAAGTACTTTACATTATTGTTTTTGTTAAAAGATACGACAAACAAACAATACAAACAAAGTTCAATTAAACTGAAAATGTAATTGTCTAGCGATATTTTTAGATATAAAATCATCAATTTCAATAGCAACAAAGACAAAGATTTAGCCCCACAATTTATTACTAGAATGCCATGGACATTTATTAAAAATCTAGCTCAACGCAAGGGGGTATTTTGAATAGAAGCTAAGAGTTCATTTGAATCTATAATTTTAACTCAAATTTATTGAAATAAATCATTAAATATATATAAATAATATATTTTGAACCCATCAAATTACATAGAATATAGTAGAATGCGGAATCTAAACTCATAAAGTTCAACGGATGTAAGGTCAAACACCAAAACCAACTCAAACAAGGGAGACTAGCATTGAAGTTTGCAGAAAGCATATATGGGGCAATGTTTGAACAATAAAGAGATAGGATTTGCTCCTTCCGTCACGTTTTTATTTGAGACTGAATCTATAACTTTCGATACAAAGTATGAACTATTATATTTAAACTTATAATTTTAACTATACAATGAGTTTGATGCTAAACTCTTAAAAGCTGAACCCATTAAATTCAAATTTTGGATTCGTCGCTGTTTTAACAAAATGCATACCAGACTACAGTTCAAATGAATTAACCATCAAAGCTTCCAGAAAAAGGAAGTTCGTGATTCCTCTCAGTGGAACACAACCAATCCCTGTTAAACAATAAATCTATGTATGAGAAAATAAATGGCAAAAAGAACTTGACAAACTTGTTATAGCATGTCTCTACCAAATCAAAATGAAATATAGCCAAATTGATTACTACCAACAGATTTTGACTCTATATATATACAACAGCAAGCAACCTTCTAGGAAAAAGAATTGATAGATTCAGAAACTAAAGTAACAGCAACTTACGTAGATCCTGAATCTGCCCAATCAATTGATGGAATATGGGAAATCTTGGACCATTCGTTTGGGCAACTTTCACCTAAATGTGGGCAGCCAGAAATTCTCAAGTACCTTAATTTGGTGAGTCGTCGCATGGCATCTCCGGATGACAGATATTGTAGTTTTTTGCAGTTTGATAAAGTTAGCACTTCCAAAGAAACAAGATTGACGAGCCCATCGGACAGAGATTCTACAAATGGACAATCAACTATATGCAGATCCCATAATTTGGGCATGGCATCTAAGAAGTCCAGATGTTGTAGCCCTTTGCAGCTCACAAGCAATAACGTTTCAAGACAAGTAATGTTGCCAAGTCCATGAGGAAGAGCCTTGATTCCGAAGTCATATATTTTGATCTCTGTTAAGGCTGTGAGTTGCATAAGCTGATATGGCAGAGAATTTCAGTGCGCACGTCCATATACCCACAATGTACGAAGGGAAGATAGTTGTTGAATGCGATTAAAAATCAACTGGAATGCATTGAAATCCACCAACTCTGAGAAATCACCAATGGACAATGTCCTTAACCCTGTGATGTGGTGAAGGCCTCCTGAGGGTACACTATTCAATTTGGGACATTTTGAAACAACTATATCTGAAAGTAAAGGCATTTCCCACAAATTTGCTTGATTTCTCGGTAACAGAACCAATTTATTTAATCAAAAAATATAATTTCGGTCAAGGCTATAATTTTATATGACGGGCCAAAAGCAACCGATTTAATCCAAAAGATATAAAATTTCATTAATACAACATGATAAAGAAGTGGGAAATAAATTCAATGACAAATAATATAACAAAAATAAAGAAGAGAAAAAAGAATTCTTATTGAATGATCCTTGATAGGATAATGAGCCGAACAGAGCTTGAAAGGCCAAACTATGGCTAACTTGGGAGCAAGATGCTATGAATATTACAATATAGAGAAGAAAATTAGATTCCCCTAACGGTGGTAAAAGTATGTCTATTTATAGGGCTAAATCTAAGTAACTAGTCTCCTTGAATTATGGGTCCATTATGAGC
>JASVEL010002373.1:0-43958 GCA_032618575.1 Nicotiana noctiflora | reverse complement strand
ACTGTTTCAACCTTGGTGCATCCGTCCCTATTTGAACCTTATAAAACACACATTTTCGTAAAAATTGCATGGTGCGCTCTATTTAGCCCCTCCCCCCCTCCATTTAACCAATACCCATTTTTATTTTTATTTTTAAATTTGTACTCACTTTTTAAACAACTTCAGCCCCCTTTCTCCTCCTCAAAGTTATATCTGCCCTCAATCCGATAGTTCCATTAAAAGAAATTCAAAGCTTCCTTACCAAATATTTTTTGGTGATGCTATCAAACTATTTTATAATTCCAAAAGACATGAGAAAAACAAGGTATTAAAGACCCACAGTAAGTCAATAGGACTGAGAAAGGTTAAACATGAACAAATAAATGAGAAGAAATTAAATAGCAACCAGTGATTGTAGAAAAGTATCGAACACAGAAACATCCTAGCTTCTAGGTTTAAAGGATACTGTCTTTGAATATCATGTTAACACCATTTGAAGGGGGCAATCCAATCAAACCAAATTGACATCAAATCATATGGAAAGTCAGTTAAAACTTCAACTCTAAGAAGGCTGAAGTTCACTAGTTACAAATAAAAACTTCAGCTCTAGAGCTGAAGTTCGCCAGTTACAAATAAAAATATCAGCACTAGAGCTGAAGTTCACCAGTTACAAATAAATTTTTCTCGCACGCGTCCGACCATTGAAACTTGACTTTTTTAGAGCTGAAGTTCGCCAGTTACAAAAGTAAAAACTACAGCTCTAGAGCTGAAGTTCGGCAGTTACAAAATAAAACTTCAGCTCTAGAACCGAAGTTCGCCAATTACAAAAACAAAAATTAAAACGACAGCAATTACAAAAAAAAAAAAACTCAGCAAATAGAGAATAAAACCTCACCTACTATGCTTAAATTTAGCAATTACAAATAAAAAACTTCAGCACACATGGTTCAATACACTTGCTACTTCAATCCCGTCTACTAGAAGGCGGAAGTTTTACGTGATTGTCTTTGCTACTCCAGCTCTGTATGCTGAAGTTATGCAAAAAGGTGGGTACGCTTGTAATATTTTTTACAAAGCAGGCACAAGTTAAAACGTGACCCAAAACACAGGTATAGATGCAAACGCCCCAATATTTTCTCCCTTTGATTAATGCATTCATTTTGAATTAACTAACAATAAAAGTAAAAAGTCACATATGTGGTTACACTATTCTAACCTAATATACTTAACAAACCTTTGAAGATCAAAGCGACAAATTTATCATAAATTTTCTTTAAGAGAAATTTGGATTTCGAGGTTGGAAAAGAATTTTTGAAGATACGTTGTTCTTATTGCATCATGGTTATGTGGATATTTTTGAGTTGTCAATCTTTATTTAGGGTTAGCCTTTAAGAAATTTAAACTAACTCTTCCAAGTAGGGGTGTACATAGGCCAGGTTGGTTCGAATTTTATGATTACCAAACCAAACCAATTATGTCAGATGATTAAATCTAACGACCAAACCAAACAGACCCATGAATAGAAGATATAATAGTAATTCACATGTCACACGCTCCGAGCCTGGTCCTGGACGTAACACGGGACTCAATGCCTAATTACATGTGACTGAGCAAACTAATTGACTAGCTGAATCAATAGGTGAATACGAAAGATAAACTAACATATGTTGATATACTGAAAGTCTGGTTGATATAAATCAAAGTGCGAAAATACTAATATAATTCTAAAATATATTTTTAGCCAACACAGCTTAACATGAAAAGCCCGAGATTCTGTCTAATTGTTACTCTAGTCTTTGAAGCCTCTAATGAAGTACTTAAAATATTGATTGTCTCAAAATACTAAAGACTACAAGATAGGTATAATTCCCTGAAAGAACTGGGATCACGAAACTGCTGATACAAGAGTCATAGCGCTCTGAAGCATTGTGAGATGCAGGCCCGGGCCAAAAGGTACATCGGCACATTTGAATTGCATTGGTATGTAAAGCAACTAAAAGAATGAATAAATACTGAAACTAATACTAAATTGATAACTGAGAATTTATAATTGATAATTGATAAGTGAAATGATAACTGTTGAGACTGAAACTGAAATGATAATTGATAGTTAATAACTAATAGTTGATAACTGAAATGTTAACTGATAACTGAATTGAACAAAGGAAGTAAGGTTATGAATACTCCCTTTTTTGAATGACGAACAATCTGTTTATCTAAATATAAAACTGTGCCCTTAGGCCCAATATGTATGTGCACAAACTACGGCCTCGGAGCCAGTATACATATACATAACTGCGGCCTCAAGCCCAAAGATGCATAAAGCATAGTCTCCGGCCTCAGTCCCAAAGATACATAAAGCATAAACTGCAGCCTCAGGCCCAAAGATGCATAAAGTATTAACTGCGGCCTCAGGCCCAAATACAGGGTTCGACATTCGGGGATTTAAAATCAGGAACGGAGAATCATACTGCTATACATGATAGTAAAATACTGAATCACACTAGGTTACATGATATTGGAATACTGAATAGAGCTTGGTTGGGACATGTATTCTTGAACTGATTATGAATACTAAAACTTTAACTGTTTATGGCATACTGAATAATCTATACTAAGACTCGGGGGCATCAAACCAAAGTCTATACTGATTATTTATTGAGCTCACAACATTCAGAATGAAAGTCATGAACGAGTTATGAAACTAGAGAATAGAAGTTCCGCAACCATTCAAGGAAACTAGGCTTAACTATATTTCTGAGGCAATTAGCCTCACATGCCTCAATTTTGCCCCTTAGTGATACTTCAATGATCTACAATACTAAGAACCTTCAATCTACAAGAGCAACATCCAACGGAATCCAATATTAGTAACAAATTCTATAACTTAAGCCATTTAGGCATATAATCAAATACCTTGTAGACATAAATCTCTACATATCATCACCATATAATTGGTTCATCTAACTACCACCATTCATCAATAATTTATCCCACCATCCAAATTAACCAATTTATAACTTCCAAAATCACATATATGACCGTCATCCACACCCAACCAACAAAGTTCAATTAAATAAACATCTTTCAATCTCTATAATAGTTGCGTAATCAAATTGGGAACTTATAGTTTTCAATCACCATACCAAGAGTTCCAATACTTACATCCATACATTTAAGTCTAAGGGTGTAGGATTAACTTTTTGGAAGAAATCATGCAAAATCATCTTTTGAGTTCTTGAAGATCTAAGTATTTTATGTGTAGATTTCATCAATACTAGTGTGTAAATAATGCAATTCATAACAAGATAATAGGGATTTCTTACCTTGAATATGGGAGGGGTTGGAGGTCTTGATAGGGTGGAAGAAAACACTAAAATTCGTCCAAATGAAGTGGAAAAAATAACCCCCGAAGATTTTATATCAAAATAGGGCCGAGTTAAAAAAGAAATAAAGATTTGCACAAGTCGCGGTGCATGGGGAAATGCGTAGGGAAGCACGTTAATGAAAAATGTGTCTAGGAACAAAATTTGGAGGTTCTATGATAATCTAAATGGCCGCGCCGCATAGGGCAACGCAGTAGTGTAAAATTGTACGATCTTTTCGTAATTTGGTCATAACTTCTGGTAGGAGTGTCCAAATGACAAACGGTTCAAAGCGTTAGAAACTAGACTCCAAGATATTTCGTTTGATAGGTTGGTCATCACATAACACCTTATATAAATGTATATATGCTCGTGCAAAATTGGTTTTGCGCATGCTCTTTTGGAATTTTAGTCTATCATGAAATTTTCAAACATGACTTAGACTTAGGCATCTCCTTGGACCCCAAATCACTTATGATATACCTCGTACACTTATAATTATAATCAATTGATAACCATCACATGATTACTCAGTTAATACATCCACAACTGATTCAAATTTATAGGGTGTTACATTATCTCCCCTTGGGATCATCCATCCTCGAATGATTCTCCTAGCTGTATCTTCGGCTAACTCTGGAACTTAAATGAGTCAGGTGAGAACATGAACTTTCGTTACCACTTGCATACTAAACTGAATGAATACACGATTATTGAATTGATGAGGCACTAGATTGAATGGCTACTAAACTGACTAAATACTGAAATACATGGAGATTGTAATATAAGGCCTAAATGAGAAGGTTATATACCTTCGACATTTCTCCAAAATACCTACTAGCTAGCCGAGCATAACACTATCTTTAAAGGGCATAATAGTACGCATAACATAATACATATACATGAACACTTATCAGTTATGGATACGTGAATTTTGAACTAACGTGGATATATGAATACTAAACTAGCATGAATAATTGAGTGATGAACTGACATGAATATCTGATCACTGAACTCACATCAATATTGAGTATTAAGATGGCATGAATATATGAGTACTAGACTAATATGAGTATCTAAGTATTGAAATGACTTGAATATTCTAATTATGAGATCTGAATACTAGAAACACAAATATCGTAACATGAGATTTGAATACAGGAAGCTTGAATGTTATAACATGACACATGAAATACTGGTGTACAACCGCTAATTATGGTGGAAATTTTAAGTCATAAGCTATCTACCCGATCCTTCATAGGATCCTATATAGGCTGATGTATCTGGGATTGAGCTTTCTTTTCTTCCCAAATCTAAAACAATTTTCACAGGCGAACTTTTAGAAACAACCAATCAACAGCTTGAAACTCTAAGTCTATATGCTGCATATTTGAATACGACTTTTGCAACCCTGAGATGCCTTCAAATGCTCTTGAATCAACTTGACTTTCTCTATAGACTGATTGACCAAATTTGGTCCCAGCGACTCTGCTTCGCCAATTTCAAACCAACTAATTGGCAATCTGCACCTTCACCCATAAAAGTCATGCTTAGCGAGATAATCCTATTATAAGGTCTATATTTATCATCTCCACTAAAGCATGTTTGTGTTCTGAGAGAAACACTTGATTTGTTGCTCGACTTTCACTTACAAACAATTCAGACACTTGGCCACAAAGTCTGCAACTTTCGTTTTCATGTCGTTCCACCAGTAAATCTCCTTAAGATCATGATACATCTTTAGGAAACCTAGGTGGATAGAATAACTGTAGTTGTGGTCTTCTAACATAATCCGCTCTCTGATCTCGTCTACATCTGGAACGCATAGTCTGCCTCTGTATCTCAAAGTACTATCATCTCCCCCTTTTTCAAAAGCCATCGTCTTATGCATGTAAATCCCCTCTTTCAGCTACACCAAGTAAGGATCATCAAACTGTTTCTTCTGCACTTCAGCTTCTAAGGAGGAACAGGTCTTGTTCTATACAACAACTGCGCTATCTTTGGTGTCCGAAAGTCGAACTCTTACCTTGGCTTCAACATAGTTCTCTTGTCTACCTTTTTCATGAGATATACTTCCCACACTTGATTGTCTTTTTAAGAACTTCATGAAAACACTTATAGTATTGTTGTGAGCTAAGTCTCTGACTAGTACTCAGAATATTAATGCCTCATGCAATGCACTACCCTCGTAATACATAAATGAGCATGATTTTATAGCTTTTCTATGATCACTTTATCATCAATAGCTAAGCTCAGTAATCATTCTACTCACTTTGTGTTTCTTACACATGCTAGACATACTCCTTGTGGTAATTATACAATTTTCCTCACTACCAAACTAATTTTATTTGTCATACCCATGCTAACTATTTGAGTTTCAAATCTCTAACTGGACTTACTAAAAATTTTTACATCACCCTTTAGACCAAATATCTTATATTTGCAGATCCTTCTCTTTTTGCTGGGATCCGAATAACTTTCCTTATTTTCTACAATTCCTTGCACTCTACGTCAATAACGACCCATCTTTCAACTTACTTCTAAGCTAGATAAGCTAAATTATTCACATAACGAAAAGCAAATATACTTACACCTATCATACACCATCTTAATAATTTGACTCTACTCATACTATCAATTTTGGAGAAACCACATTTGATAATTCCTAAAGGCTATTCTTCTATTGCTTACTCTTTCGCTACTAGCTATTTTTTTTCCCACTGTCACTGAAGGTCGAGTTTAACTTAAACACTATGGGTTCTAACACATGTTCGATATTTTAAACTGTCATCCACTCACTGGAGTTAACCTGACTAAGTGAATCAAATCTTACCTCTACTAGCTCTGCTGAAATTGTTAATTCACTATATTTACTATTCTTTTACTAACCACATGCTAGCATCAAGTTTTCTTGCTCTGCTTTGAATAACTAAAGTAAAGCATAAGGTTTATCCTAACTTCCCTCATCATCTGACCATATTCTTTTGTCATACACTATCATTCTTTTTAAACTATGCACATGGATCACACTTAGGGAAACTTCATTTGTCTTAAACAAATTTGGAATATCTAACCCCAGACTTTCTATATACTTCAAAATCACTTCAAACTATAAACATCCGGCCTAAACACAGTCACATCATGTGAAGGGGAACAATCATATCTTTTATCTTGCAATAATTGCCACTTCGTATACAAATTCACTAACACGGTACTTTCAGTTCTGATTTGAATAAATCTAAGCAACTTAAAATCATTCCCTAAAATTTAATGTTGCCTGCTCTTGGTTTTCATTTCGTACATCATATTATTCTTATCTATATTTTCCTTAGGCTCTTTTATCTCCAAAACTATAGTGATAAACTTTATGCCTGCTTCGGTTGAATTCTTAACCTGTTACACGGTAGGATCTGACACACGAATACACTGCCATACACATCTTTAATAAATCACTCCATGCACCATCCGGTGAGTCTTGGGTCTTAATCCCTAAAACATGCGAAGATTTTGCTATAATCACTGTTACTTACATTTTTTTGAGCATCCAAATGCATCAATGTTTATTCCTAAGTCTCTAGAATTTTTGATACACTAAAATTTAAATATTTGGTAAATATATAACTGAATATTAACTTGCTAGATAAAAGTCTGCTAACTAGTAACTATGATAAACTAATAACCATATAATATAATCACTATTTTTGTAATTTCTAATAAGTTTATGCTCAAATATGTACAATTATCCATTGCAACCCACTTTCAACATCCTCTCAAATCACATTTGTTATCAACATGTACTCCAAAGTAATATTACAATTGGAAAATCATCCTTTCTAGAACCTTACACTTTTTTTGCATGTCGCTTGGACATTCGATACGTATGGATTTCGATAGGAAGAGAAGGTTAATTGTTGCTATAAGCTTCATGGAATGATCTAGAGTAGAAAGAAGTGAGAATCCTGAATGTCTTGGTTGTTAATTATTTATATGAATGGCCGGCACACACATATAAAGGAAACTTCACTCGATACGGCTTCATAGACTCCCTAGGTCTCTTGAACCTAATGCTATGATATCAAGCTTTGTCAAGCCCTAAACCTGGACCTGAACGTAACACGACACTCGATGCCTAACTACATTTGACCGAGCAAACCAACTGGCTGGCTGAATCAACATGTGATATCATAACATACTGAATACATAATTAAACTAATACATGTTGATATACTGAAAGTCTGGATGATATAAATCAAAGTGCGGAAATACTAATACAATTCTGAAACATATTTGTAGCCAACATAGCTTAACACGAAAAACCCGAGATTTAGTATAACTGTTACTCTAGTCTATGAGCCTCTAATAAAGTACTGAAAATATTGACTGTCTGAAAATACTGAATACTATAAGATAATTATAATTCCCCGAAAGAACCGAGGATCACCAAACAGTTGATACGAAAGTCCTAGCGCTCTGAATCATCTACCTATAAATCATTACCTGCATATTGAGATATAGGCCTAGGCAAAAGGGACGCCAGTACATTTGAATTGCACTGGTATGTAAAGCAACTAAAAGAAAGAACTATAAATGCTGAAACTAATGATGAATTGATAACTGGAATGATAACTGTTGAAACTGAAACTAAAATGATAATCGATAGCTAGCAACTGATAGCTGATAACTGAAATGTTAACTGAAAACTAAACTGAACAAAGGAAGTAAGGTCATGAATACTCCCTTTTCTAAATGATGAAGACTATGTTTATGTGAATATAAAACTACGACCTGAGGCCCAATATATATGTGCAAAAAATGCAGCCTCGGGCCCAAGTATACGTATATATAATTGCGAAGTCAGGCCCAAATATTCATAAAGCATAAACTACGGCCTCAGGCTCAAAGATACATAAAGCATAAACTGCGGCCTCAGGCCAAAATATGCGTAACGCATTAACTGTGGCCTTAGGTCCAAATACATGTGCTCGACATTCATGGATTTAAAATCAGGAATTGAGAATCATACTCATGATAGAGAAATACTGAATCACGGTGAATTACATGATACTGGAATACTTAATAGAGCTAGGTTGAGACATGTATTCTTGAACTGATTATAAATACTAAAACTTTAACTGTTGGCATACTGAGTAATCTATACTACGACTCAGGGGCATCAAACCCAAGTCTATATTGATTACGCACTAAGATCACAACATTCAGAATGAAAGTCATGAACGAGTCATGAAGTAAGAAAATGGAAGTTCTACAACTATTCAAGGGAACTAGGCTTAACTATATTTCTGAGGTAATTAGCAACATCATAAAAGTAACGTAGTGTAGAGAGAATCATTAACATTCCCAAACATAGAGAGTTAGCCTCACATACCTCAATTACGCCCCTTAGTGATACTACAATAATCCACAATACTAAGAACCTTCAATCTACAATAGCAACGTCCAATGGAACCTAATATTACTAACAAATTTCGTAACTTAAGCCATTTAGGCATATTATCAAATATCGTGTAGGCATAAATCTCTACATCTCATCACCATATAATTGGTTCATCTAACTACCACCATTCATTCAATAATTTATCCCACCATCATGATTAACCAATTTATAACTTCCAAAATCACATATATGACCATCTATCCACACACAACCAATAAAGTTCTATTAAATAAATATCTTTGAATATCTATAATAGTTGTGTAATAAAATTGGAAACTTATGGTTTCCAATAACCATACTAAGAGTTCTAATACTTATTCATACTTATATTCCCTTAATAAATCCATACATGTAAGTCTAAGGGTGTAGGACTACTTTTTTGGAAGAAATCTTGCAAAATCCTCCTTTGAGTTCTTGAAGAAATCTCTTGAAGATCTAACTATTTTATGTGTAGATTTCATTAATACTAGTGTAGAAATGATGGAATTCACACCAAGATAATGGTGATTTCTTACTTTGAAGATGGAAGGGGCTAGATGTCTTGAGAGGGTGGAGGAAAACCCTAAATTTCGTCCAAATGAAGTGGGAAAAATAACCCCTAAAGGTTTTATATCAAAATATGGTCGGGTTGAAAAAAAATAAAGATTTGCACAGCCGCGGCACATGGAGAAACACATGGCGCGGCGCGGTAATTAAAAATGTGTCTAGGAACGAAATTTGGAGGTGCTCTGATAATCTACACAGCCGCACCGTATGGGGAGACGCGGTAGTGTAAAATTCTACGAGCTTTTGGTAATTTGGTCATAACTTCTGGTAGGAGTCTCCAAATGACAAACGGTTTGAAGCGTTAGAAACTAAAATCAAAGATCTTTTATTTAATAGGTTGTTCATCACATAAAACCTTATATAAATGTATCTATGCTCGTGAAAAGTTGATCTTGTGCGTGCTCATTTGAAATTTTAGTCTATCATGAAATTTTCAAACTTGACTTAGACTTAGGTCTCTCCTTAGACCCCAAATCACTTATGATATGCCTCGTACACTTATTACCATAACAAATTAATAACCGTCACATGAATACTTATTTAATGCGTCCACAACTGATTTAAATTTACGGGGTGTTACAACATGGAGAATCAAGAATATAGACACCCCTAGTATTTTTATCAGCAGAATCATTTATGAAAGTTGCAAATTTCGCTCAATTTATTTATATAATTTAGATCATATCAAGAAGAAAGAAGAGATAGCCTTAACATACCTTAGTTTAATACGAAGTAATCTCTAACTTGCTCAAATATGGAGAAAACCGACGATATAGTCGTGAAATTGGGGAAGAGACAATCATGATTGATTGATGCATCAACCTCACCTTGAATATGCTTGTAGAAATTGTTCTCAATTGAGAAGTTAGAAGCTACAGATTGTGCTTCAACTTGTAGAAATTCTTGTAGGTCTTTTCTGTGGAATTTTGTTGCTAAGGTAAAGCAAGAAGCTTACATTTGAAAGAAGCTCACATCTACAAATGCAAGGCTAGCGTTTTTTGGATCCTTTTTGTGTAGGAAAATGATTGGAAATGAAGTATCTTGGTACTATACATTATATTTGCCACCTAAGCTTATGTGAATACTTAGTCATATGTTTGGTTAGCTTATTTGCTGCCACATTTTGGTGGGGGTGTTGGTCTTATCTTATATTTTAATAATGAACTCAATTTACTTAAAATGCTACTCCCTTTTAACATGCTTTATACACCTTACTATTACGGTCATATATTTCCTTGTATGGTACTAGTCCATAAATATTGGATATTTTAGCTGGATCATATTTTATTACAAAATATCATACTTCGACGAAATTTTTTTTATTCGATTTGCTTACCTTCTCACCTTCGCGAATTTACTTCTAAATTATTTGAATTAGCATAAAATTCTTATAATCCTAAAATAATCTCATTCCCGAACTTATGTCAACTAACTTACAATGAAACTTTAATGTATGAAAAATGCGGGATGTAATATCTCATTTCCGAGCTTTCACCAATTTGCTTATGCCATACTTTTATGTACGAAAACATGAAATGTAACAGTTGTTGATTCCTTGGTTGTTATCCTATATTTTTTAAATAACAATTCTGGACAATAAAAATGTTAGCGTATAAAACGTAAATATAAATAAAGCAATAATTAATTCGAGCCCACTGAATTCACAGTGTTTCCTTAAGGAATTTAATCCCCTCCTAGTACCCAAGGTTATGGATTATTTCCTCCCGGGATAGAACGAATTACACATTGGTGTAGTGGTACTTCAAACCCCAGTGTTTTAGCGAACACAAAGTTTGGTAGCAAATCACACTTACTTTTTGCTTTGTTTGTGGTTAAAACAATGCAGAATAAAGAAGGATAACTCAGAAGTCGAATGGAAATTCTGAGAGAAAGGAATGCAATGTATAACCAATGTTGAATTCCTATCAAAGAGATTGAAATTCGTTTTTCCAGTGTATACAATGTATATATTGAGTGTATACAGTGTATATCGAGTGTATACAGAGTGTATATCGAGTGTATACAGAGAGTATCTCAAGTGTTTTTTCTGATCTATCTCGTTCTCTCCAACTTATGCTCTATTTATAGCAGTTATTTGAGATAAATCCGCCCATTCCATGATGTAACAAGCACTAGGCTATCATAGAGGAGGCACTTACATGGTGGAATAGGCACTTGTTACTTGTTGGTGCAATACACTCTCATTTCCCATTCACTTGGTGCAATACACTCTCATGTCCCATTCACTTGGTGCAATACACTCTCATTTCCCATTTACTTGGTGCAATACACTCTCATTTCCCATTCACTCTTAAAATAAAACTCAACAATCCCCCACATGAATGGGGAATGGCTATATCATGGAAGTATGCATGAAAAATAGTGTGATTCACAAGTAAGGATTAATTGCATCTGGATAAGTAGGTTTCCCTTTGAACTTTCCGTAGTGAACTTATGTCGGATATACTCGATCAATCGGTAGATTTGATATCTTTGAACCGTCGAACTTTGGTGTATACCTAGACAACCACAAGTCACACAACCAACCCTTAACCGTCTTTGGTTCTCATTGTTGTGTTCGTTTCAGCCATGAACACCGCCCGGTTTCATAAGTGCGTAAAGAATTGGCCTTACAGAAATTCTCTTTGAAGCGGCTAACACTTCACACTTACATAGGTAATTCCTAAACGTGTCATCCCGTAGATACACTATTTGATATACCCCGTATCAAATTTAGAAATCATTAAAAAGTCTTAATGCTTTATCCTTTGTACTGAACATTGTCTTATAAGAGAATGGACCAAAAGATTATTTGACAATGTTGAACCGTCAAAAATGACTTTGTTTGATCTCCTTGAACCTAGATCTTGGGATCTCCAGTCTTCTAGGTAGAGTTACCGCCACTATGACTTGTTCTCGGCCACAGTCCCATTCCCCTTGATGATTTCTCAACTACATCTCTAGTTAGGCCTTTTGTAAGTGGATCCGCCACATTATCACTTGACTTTACATAGTCAATCGTGATAATTCCTCTGAGAGTAATTGTCTAACGGTTTTATGTCTCCGTCGTATATGACGAGATTTACCGTTATACATAATGCTCCCAGCCCTTCCAATTGCCGCTTGACTATCACAGTGTATGCATATTGGTGCCAAGGGTTTGGGCCAAAATGGAACGTCTTCCAAGAAATTTTGGAGCCATTCAGCTTCTTCACGATTTTGTCTAAGGCTATGAATTCAGCCTCCATCGTAGAGCGGGCAATACAAGTTTGTTTGGACGACTTCCAAGAGACCGTTCCTCCACCAATGGTGAATACATATCCACTTGTGGACTTGGAATCAGTTGATCCGGTGATCCAATTTGCATCACAGTATCCCTCAATGACCGCA
Source organism: Nicotiana noctiflora (assembly GCA_032618575.1). Taxonomy (NCBI): domain Eukaryota; kingdom Viridiplantae; phylum Streptophyta; class Magnoliopsida; order Solanales; family Solanaceae; genus Nicotiana; species Nicotiana noctiflora. The sequence goes on along the minus strand of JASVEL010002373.1, from coordinate 31,223 downwards.
GGATATTTATTATAGTGTAAAGCAAAGTCCTGGGTATGTACTAAGTACCCCAAAACTCGTTTCATGGCCATCCAATGAGATTGACCTGGATTGCTCGTATATCGACTCAATTTACTTATAACACAGGCTATATCTGGTCGTGTACAGTTCATGATGTACATTAAGCAACCCAACACACGAGCATAATCCAATTGTGATATGCTTTGGCCTTTGTTCTTTGCTAATGCAAGATTCGCGTTAATTGGAGTCTTTGCAACTTTAAAGCCCAAGTGCTTGAATTTTTCAAGTACTGTCTTGATATAATGAGATTGTGACAACACCAGACCTTGAGAAGTATTATGGATCTTAATTCCTAGAATTAAATCAGCAACTCCCAAGTATTTCATATCAAACTTGCTAGTTAGAATACGCTTAGTAGCATTTATATTGGCAATGTCATTACTCATTATGAGCATATCATCCACATATAAGCAAACAATGACTATGTGATTTGGAACATTTTTAATGTACACACATTTATCACATTCATTTATCTTAAACCCATTTGACAACATTGTTTGGTCAAATTTAGCATGCCATTGTTTGGGTGCTTGTTTTAATCCGTAAAGGGACTTAACAAGTCTACAGACCTTCTTTTCTTTACCTGGAACCACAAACCCTTCTGGTTGTTCCATGTAGATTTCTTCCTCCAACTCTCCATTTAAGAAAGTTGTCTTAACATCCATTTGATGAATTTCAAGACCATAAACTGCAGCTAACGCTACTAACGTTCGTATGGACGTAATTCTTGTAACTGGAGAGTATGTATCAAAATAATCAAGACCTTCTCGTTGTCTATACCCTTTGACCACAAGTCTTGCCTTATATTTGTCAATAGTACCATCAACTTTAATTTTCCTCTTAAAGATCCATTTAGAACCCAACGGTTTGTTTCCAGGAGGAAGATCAACCAATTCTCATGTATGGTTGTTCAATATAGATTCTATTTCACTATTGACTGCCTCTTTCCATAACAATGATTCCGAAGAAGACATAGCTTCTTTAAATGTTCGAGGCTCATTTTCCAATAAGAAAGTCACAAAATCTGGTCCAAATGAAGTAGACGTTCTTTGACATTTACTACGCCTTGGATCTTCCTGGTTAAGTGTACTTTCTTTTGCTTCTTCCCGAGGTCGTTTAGATCCTTCACTAATCGACTCACATTCTTTTTTGTACGGATATATATTTTCAAAGAACTCAGCATTATCTGATTCTATAACCGTATTATTATGAATGTCGGGATTTTCTGATTTATGAACCAGAAATCGATATGCTTTACTATTAGTCGCATATCCTATGAAAACACAATCAACGGTTTTCGGTCCTATTTTTACCCTTTTGGGTTTAGGAACTTGCACTTTTGCCAAACACCCCCACACTTTAAAATAAATCAAGTTGGGCTTCCTTCCTTTCCATTTTTCATATGGAATGGATTGTGTTTTGCTATGGGGTACTCGATTTAGTATTCGGCTAGCCGTAAGTACGGCTTCCCCCCACAAGTTCTGTGGCAAACCAGAACTTATCAATAATGCGTTCATCATCTCCTTTAATGAACGATTCTTTCTTTCTGCAATCCCAATGGATTGGGGCGTGTAAGGGGCCGTTGTTTGATGAATAATTCCATATTCTAAACATATTTGTTCAAAAGGATATTCATATTCATCACCCCTATCACTTCTTATCATTTTGATTTTCTTGTTAAGTTGTGTTTCAACTTCATTTTTGTATTGCTTGAATGCGTCTATTGCTTCATCTTTACTATTAAGTAAGTAAACATAGCAATATCGAGTACTATCGTCAATAAAAGTTATGAAATACTTCTTTCCACCGCGAGATGGTATTGACTTCATGTCACAAATATTTGTGTGAATTAAGTCTAAAGGATTTGAATTCCTTTCAACCGACTTATAAGGATGTTTAACATACTTAGATTCCACACATACTTGACATTTTGATTTGTCACATTCAAATTTAGGCAATGCTTCCAAATTAATCATTTTCCGTAAGGTTTTATAATTGACATGACCCAAACGTATATGCCATAATTCATTTGACTCAAGTAAGTAAGATGAAGCTGAAATTTTATTATTAGTCTCAACGACCATTACATTCAGCTTGAAAAGGCCCTCAGTGAAGTAACCTTTTCCTACAAACATTTCGTTCTTACTTATTACAACCTTATCGGAAAAAAAACACATTTAAAACCATTCTTAACAAGAAGTCCAGTAGAGACTAAATTCTTCCTAATCTCGGGAACATGAAGGACGTTGTTCAAAGTCACCACTTTGCCAGAAGTCATTTTGAGAAATATCTTCTCACATCCTTCAATATTGGCCTTAGAAGCATTTCCCATAGAAATCGTCTCTTCGGGTCCAACAGGAGCATAAGTAGCAAACGCTTCTCTAACTGCACAAACATGGCGAGTGGCTCCAGAATCAATCCACCACTCTTTAGGATTGCCTACCAAGTTGCATTCGGAAAGCATGGCACATAAGTCATCAACATCATCATGCTTTTCAACCATGTTTGCTTGACCCTTCTTCTTGCCTTTCTTCGGAGCACGACACTCCGTAGATTTGTGTCCGGGGTTTTCCACAATTGTAGCAGTTTCCACTGAACCGCTTCTTGCTTGGGTTGTATTTTGGTCCAGAAGCCTTCTTTCTCTTCTTGTTCTCTTCAACAATATTTGCTCCCATTATTGTTGAGTTTCCACGGCCTCTCTTTTCAGCAGCTTTATTGTCCCCTTCGATTCTCAACTGAACAATGAGATCTTCGAGGGACATCTCCTTGCGTTTGTGTTTCAAGTAGTTTTTGAAGTCCTTCCACAAAGGAGGCAACTTCTCAATGATTGTTGCTACTTAGAATGCTTCATTGATAACAAGACCTTCAGCAAGGAGATCGTGAATAATCACTTGCAATTCCTGGACTTGGGTAATAACAGACTTGCTATCTACCATTTTGTAGTCCAAAAGCTTTGCAGCAACAAACTTTTTCAACCCGGCATCTTCACTTTTGTATTTCTTTTCAAGCGCAGTCCACAGTTACTTTGACGTTTCTACGCCACCGTAGACGTTATACAAAGAATCTTCCAACCCGCTTAGAATATAATTCTTGCATAAAAAATCTGAATGCTTCCACGCCTCAACGACGAGAAAGCGTTCAGTTTCTGGAGTTTCGTCGGACAACACAGGAACATCTTCCTTGATGAACTTCTGGAGACTCAGAGTTGTCAAATAGAAGAATATCTTTTGTTGCCAGCACTTGAAATCAATCCCGAAAAATTTTCTGGGTTTCTCCGCCGGTGCCAATGCTGCCGGAGTCGTTCGGCTTGTTGAGGCATTAGCAGTCACCATTGGAACAGCATGGTTCTCATTCTCGTTAGTCATTTTCTGGAGAAAAAAAAATGACACAAACAAACGTTTAAAACTGGAGTTAAAAAATATAACGTATATTTTAATCTCCAACTAACCGCCACGAAGGCTTTACTCTCCAAAACGGGAGTACACAAAACCACAAAGGTTTTAATTTCCAGAATAATAAGGATAACACAAATATAGAAATAAAAATTATTAAATTCCTTAAGCTTGTTGATTCCTTGGTTGTTATCCTATATTTTTTAAATAACAATTCTGGACAATAAAAATGTTAGCGTATAAAACGTAAATATAAATAAAGTAATAATTAATTCGAGCCCACTGAATTCACAGTGTTTCCTTAAGGAATTTAATCCCCTCCTAGTACCCAAGGTTATGGATTATTTCCTCCCAGGATAGAACGAATTACACACTGGTGTAGCAGTACTTCAAACCCCAGTGTTTCAACGAACACAAAGTTCGGCAACAAATCACACTTACGGATGCTTTGTTTGTGGTTAAAACAATGCAGAATAAAGAAGGACAACTCAGAAGTCGAATGGAAATTCTGAGAGGAAGGAATGCAATGTATAACCAATGTTGAATTCTTATCAAAGAGATTGAAATTCGTTTTTCCAGTGTATACAGTGTATATATCGAGTGTATAGAGTGTATATATCGAGTGTATACAGAGTGTATATCGAGTGTATACAGAGAGTATCTCAAGTGTTTTTTCTGATCTATCTCGTTCTCTCCAACTTCTGCTCTATTTATAGCAGTTGTTTGAGATAAATCCGCCCCTTCCATGATGTAACAAGCACTAGGCTATCATAGAGGAGGCACTTACATGGTGGAATAGGCACTTGTTGCTTGTTGGTGCAATACACTCTCATTTCCCATTCACTTGGTGCAATACACTCTCATTTCCCATTCACTTGGTACAATACACTCTCATTTCCCATTCACTTGGTTCAATATACTCTCATTTCCCATTCACTCTTAAAATAAAACTCAACAACAGTACCCATACTTCATCATTTCTCACATTGCCATCTTTGACCTATATGGTGACTGCATATTGTGATTCTACTCATTGCATGATCTGGAATGCATGGAAGGTGACCCGGTCTAATCCTTCTATGAAAAGGAACCACATGCTCCAAGTAAGATGATCGGCTTCACTCCCCATGTATCACCATCTCTTGTCAATCCTATTCAAATTTCATACACGATTAAGAGCGGAAGGAACTGCCCCCGAACTACGATCCATCGAAAGCCCTTATACTCTCACATGGTTTTCTTTAACTTCTCCCAAATAAATGTCCAATTCTCACATAGTAGAGAATGGGCTAATGTTTACTCCGAATCCTCCATTGACAACTGCTCGAGATACGACTTTATCTCCACACTTGACTGTGATGCGAATAACCTTGTTGTGATCCATACTCCCCACAGGAAGTTCATCTCTCCGAAAGGAAATCTTGTTTTCCTCCACCATCTTCCCAATGGTTGCTGCTAGCGCCTCACTTGTAGTATTGCTTGGCACACTTATCCTGCATAGAACTTTTACCAGACTATAATTGTCGGAGCTCATCAACAAATCCATAATTAATATGTGCGCAAGGGTCTTTCTCAACTGTTCTTCTATGGAGTATTCTTTAACCGGTATCCTCCTACAAAATTCTGCTACTTTATCGTCTGTTATGTTTCTTCTCTGATTCTAATCTCTATTCGGGTTCCCTCGGTTTACCTCTTCTGGGGCATAACACCTTCCTAACCTAGTCATCCCATGAGCAGCTGCGATGTCTGTCATTTTTGATAGTACAAGAGAGAGGTGAATTGTCAAATTTTACTTCGGAAAAGGGTCAAAACTACCCTTGGACTATTGGGGTCAGTACAATAATACCCTCCGTTAACCTATTTTGAAAATATTGCCCTCACCGTTATCTTTTCGGCTCAAGAGTACCCTTACGACTAACGGCCATGTTAGATAAAAAAAATTTAATTAATTTCCACGTGTCATAACAGAAAAAAGGTCAAACTTGCCCCTAGACTATTGGAGTTGGTACAATAATACCCCTCATCTAAAAAAATCTCTCCCCCGCCCCCTTCACCCTGCCCCTCTAGTGTGTGTGCATTCATATCCTTCTTGTTCTTCTCATCTTTTTTTTGACCTTGCACTCTATTTGAATAATCACTACAAGCATCATTAAAGTTTTAATTTCAGACAACCAATTTTAGTCACCAATACTTTACGTCATACAACTTTCAGACCCTATATGAACACTAACAGAGTGTATCATTGAGCATTTGCAATATCTTTTGTTGCATATTTCTTAACAACTCCGCATCCAATTTTTTATTATACCAATATTTTATTTGGTCTCTACTCGGACCTCGATCTTTTTCTTCTTCATCGGCTCACTATAGTCTGAACATCCGATCATGTCCATAAATTAAGCTATTGTACGAGGATGCTCTTTAGGTTATATCAACACCGCCAATTTAAAAAAGAGACGGTTAAATTAAGAGAAATATTTAAGATCATATGCATGAGAATATGAGAAAATACGACTTATTGGTGAATGTGACTGTAATAAACACTTGATTGAGCTTATTGTATGAAGCAGTAAAGTGCAGTAAGAAAAATTGATGATCAATGGTATTTCTGTGATGAAAAAAATGAGTATTGATGTGTACATTTAATAGACAAAGAAATAGGGAAAGGAAGGTGATTAACTATACGAGAGGGTTTTGTTTGCTTAGGGAAAAAAATAGGTGTATGTAAGTTCTAGTTGGTGGAATAATTTTTAAAAGAAAGAGGAGAAAGAAACAGAGAAAATGGTCTTAGAATGTGTGTGAGTTTATTTTAATTTAAGTGAGTTTTAAGTTAGGCCAATGGGACGATGACACGTGGAAATTATTTAAATATTTTTGCCTAATAGAGTGCAAGGTCAAAAAAGGATGAGAAGAACAAGAAGGATATGAATGCACTCACGCTAGAGGGGCCGGGTGAAGGGGGTGGGGGAGAGATTTTTTGAGATGAGGGGTATTATTGTACCAACTCCAATAGTCTAGGGGCATGTTTGAACCTTTTTCCGTTATGACACGTGGAAATTAATTAAATTTTTTTATCTAACATGGCCGTTAGTCGTAAGGGTACTCTTGAGCCAAAAAGATAACGGTGAGGGCAATATTTTCAAAATAGGTTAACGGAGGGTATTATTGTACTGACCCCAATAGTCTAGGGGTAGTTTTGACCCTTTTCCGATTTTACTTTTATACATAATTAGTTGACTAATTTGCCAAGGAGTCGACTGAAAGTAGAAGCAAGATAAAATGAAAGACAGAATGTAAAATGCAAAAACTAAATGACACGCATAATTTTTATACTGTCTCGGATTCAATATGTATCTACTCCAGTCCTCTTGGGTTGCAAGGGTGTTATCTCTTCCAAGCTCCTTTAATAACTTCGTACAAATGTGTTGATGTTATCTCGAACACCAAGTCTCTTTTGGGTCTAACCACCCCACCCTAATCCGAAGCACTACCAACCTAAGCCTACATGAATGCAAGCCTGATCATGCGAACTCAATGGCTAATCCCCATATGGCTACCAACTTCTTCTCTAGGAAAATACGAGTTGATCACGCTCAACTGAGTCTCACAAAAGATTATGCTGGCGTTGCAAATATAATCTGAGTATTATTGCCCAAAGTCGAACCACAGGGAACTAACCTATCAATTACTACTGTCAGATTTACTAAATTCACACAATATGTTTTCCCAAACTTTTTGATTCACAATGGTTGATTTTCTAACAACTAAAGATTGAAAGTAATTAACATCTAAAAATTAACTAAACTTGATGTGTGAACAGTAGAAATAAGGTCTAAGGTAATGGTTTCCCCTGTTGGTAATTTCCTTGGTTGTATATGACTTATAACTACGATTTAGTTGTCTCTAACAATCATGAACGCTCAAGCTATCATAATTCTTTCTCAAATATTTATGATAATCTACTAGACGCACTCTCTCAAGCTACGCTAGCTAATTTCACAATACAATTTACTTAGATCGCACCCGGAATTTTGTTATCTCTAATCCAACCTCTAAACCCTCGGTTATGACTCTCGTCTATACTCCGGGAGTGATGTTGTTCAAAAAATCACCTAAATATACACACTCTCTCAAGTAGATACATACTAAATAGGAACAGATAATTGATGGCCCTTTCAATTTATCCACAATCAAAACATAGATGAACTATTAGAGATTAACAACCAAATCTAATTATATAATAAAATAACCAAGTCATCTCCAACGGGTTCTACCAAAACCTTAGATTAAGGTTTTTAGCTACTCATGACAATGTCGAAATAAACTACTAAAAGATTCATAATCATAAATTGTGAGAAAAATAAAGAAGAATAAGAGTAATGATATTTTGGTGATCTCTCACACTTGTTTTCCTTGCCAAAGTACTCTCTAAAACATTACGTGCCTCCCTTGGGCGAGTTCTATTGTTTAAATAGGGTTTTGGGCTAAGAATTTCATATTTTGCACTTTAGTCCCTCAACTTTTTGCCTCTTGCCGCGGTTTTACAGCGGTTACGCCAGGACCACGGCCAAATGCCCTCTCTGAATCTGCAATAGCTTCTCGCCGTGGTCCGACCGCTGTTACGCCGAGACCGCGACAGTCCATCTCCAGTTCTGGTTTGTGCATTTCGCATGGTGCACTTGGCGGATATTGTGCGATTGGCCTCTTGTCCTTCATAATTGATCCCAAAAGTACTCCATACCCTTCTTTTATTGTATATAACCTGCAAAGCATGAAAAAGCACTAATTAGAGTATTTTGTTATCACTTTTACCATAGAAACTATACAAGAAAGTGGTTCTTGAGGGCTTAATTATAGTTCAATTCACCTATTATCACGAGCCCATCACCCGCGAATGCGTATTATATCTCCAACGCTTCACGAACGCGATCATGTATGCCAACGCGAAGAACAAAAAACATATCTACCCAAATAAGCACCCGCGATTGCGAAGCATACCAGAAAGCAATAGAACATCTACGATTCAACCAAGCTCTGGGTGATCCCAAACTCACCCGAGCCACCTGGGTCCCCATTCAATTATACTAACAACTCTGTAAACACTATCTGGACCTATCAAATCCTCAAAACACATGCAACATCACCACATCTATGGATCGGCGATCAAACTATCCATTGAACTTCTCTTAGGTTCATAAGCTTCTGAACGTCCAACAAAATGCTTTATTCCTATCAAACCACCTCAGAATGCAACTGAACTTTGCACACAAGTCCCAAATAATATAACGAATGTATTTCAAGTTTCGAAATAACAATCCAAACCTGATATCATCAAAGTCAATTCTCGATCAAGCCTAAAAAAAATTCAAACCTTCACCTTTCCAACTTTCAATAATTAGAGCCAATACGTCCTAGGAACCTCCAAATCCGTACATACGCCTCAGTCCAAATCACCATGCGAACCTAGTAAAACCATCAAAATATCGATTCGAGGTCTTTTACGCACAAGTCTAACTTTGGTCAACTCTTATAACTTAAGCTTCAAACTATAAAATTAAGCGTCCAAATTCACTCCAAAACGTTCCCAAAACCAAACCAACCATCCCCGCGAGTTACCTAACAACAAATGCGCATGCGGTGAAATATCAAATTGGGGTACGAGGCTAAAATTCACATTATGACCGGCCGGATATTTATAGTGGGAGAGACTTTTAATGATACAACTAATTTTGGAGATCGTTTGGTATGATGGATAGGCAAAAATAATTCTAGGATAAAAAATTAGTAGTACTTTATTCCTTATTTGTTACTAATCATGTGAAAAGTAAATCAAGAATTAAAAATAATATCGGGATAGCCTATACATATCAGATGGTGGAATAGTAATCACATGATAAGTTATTCAAGTATAAAGCAGTATAATTAAAAATTCCAAAATTAATACAACATATCAAATAGTCAATAAAAAATAACAATAGAATAACTAATCTCAATATAACTTTGTCTTCTGCCGAGACAACCTCTTGCGAAGCTAAATTTTCTGCATGTCACGTCATCTTTTTTAACTTCCACATTTACTTTTCACCCCCTCTGCCTTCTCTTTGCCATCATGTCATTTACCCCAAAGATTAAGGCTACAAAAAGCAGCACCCGAGAGTCCAGACAAAATTACTTGAACACCTTCTTTCCCTGTTGAACATCAATTATGAAATGGTAAACAATTGAGATTAATATAGCGTGCAAAAGAGTGGAGAGGTTGAGTCCTCTCCCCTTTATTTTCATTGTTTCTTGACTCAAAGAAAATTGGATAAACATTAAGATCCTCAAGTTGTGGATCCATGCTTTTTAGACGTCTAAGAGTGATAAATGTGTAATTTGCCTACATCTTGCAAATTGAATCAAATCTGAAATGTGGGGTTTTAGATCTATCAATGTCATATGGAAAACGATTAAGAAAAATTATTTGAAGTTGAAATTGAAATTTCCTCTATAGAATTTGTCAAGTTGTGTTTGGATTGTTGTACTTTTGCATATACAAAAAAAGACGTTTATTAAATGAAATATTTGTGAGTGTCAGTTAAAAATATATTTTAAAAAAATCACTTTGAGGGAGAACGTAGTTATTATTGAAGAAATTCGAGCAGCATGTGCGTAGGGCAATCCAAAAGAAGAGACAGAGAAAATGTTGTGACGGTACCAACTGTGATACTGTAGCAATCAATGTGGGGCTTAGCCAATCTTACCTGAGTACCTAAGTCCTAACATCTAGGATAGAGAAGTTTTATTTTGCGTGACATTAGTTGTACAAGACTTTTTAATCGTATAAATTTATGAATCCTAATTTTATAATTTTTGGGTTCATAAAAATTCGGGTCCATAAAATTCTGAAATAAAAATGCCTTAAGTTAGGAAAAATGTGCTTTGCAAAAAAAGCACTTTTGGCCTTGACAAGCTTGGCCAAACATGCTATTATTCAGAAAGATATCCTGTATTGGCCAAACTGCAAAAATCAGCTTATTTTGAGAAGTATTTTTTTTTTCTCAAAAGTACTTTTGGTGAGAAGCCTTTTATGTTTGACTAATTAGTTTAAAAAGCAGTTCTAAGCAGCAATTAGTGTTTGACCAAGCTTTAAAAAACTGTTTCTAAATGTATTTTTCTCAAAAGTGCTTCTCAAAAAAGTACTTTTGGAGAGAAAATATTTTTTTCTGTTTCTTCAAAACTGCTTCTGCTTCTTCTCAAAAGCATTGTTTTTCCTTCCAAAAGCTTGACCAAACACATCAATTTTTACCAAAAGTGCTTTTGGCCAAAAAAGCACTTTTGGCCAAAAAGAAGTTTAGCCAAACCAGCTAATAACCCGTTTGGCCAAGCTGCAAAAATCAGCTTATTTTGAGAAGTGTTTTTTTTTTAAATATTGCTTTTCTCAAAAATACTTATGGTGAGAAGCAGTTTGTGTTTGGCTAATTAATTTGAAAAGCACTTCTGTGCAGCAATTAGTACTTGACCAAGTTTTAAAAAACTCCTTCTAAATGTATTTTTCTCAAAAGTGTTTCTCAAAAAAGTACTTTTGGAAAGAAACTACTTTTTTCTTCTGCTCCTAAAAATCATTTTTTTTCCTTCAGAAACTTGATCAAACACTTGAATTTTAACCAAAAATAAGCTATGTCAAACATGCTATAAGAGTCATAAGACCCCCTGGCACTTAAAACTTGGACTAAATAAAAGTGCCCCGCGAAAGCAAAATGCTGTCAGATGTGATTTATGGTATATTTACGGGAGAAAATTTAAATGAGGCAAGTGCAAAAATTTGGAGCGAGTGGTAACCGCTGGACCAAAAATAAATAAATTTCGGTGTTGATTTTAGCATTTTGTTTGTGTGGAATGACCCAAAATTCATTCATGCAACCAGGGGCAAACTGAGGTTTGAAACGGATAAATTATCCTACCTGATTTATATATAATAAGGATAAAAAATAAGTTAATCGGCGACGGATAACATAAATATGACTTCTTGAATATAATTACTCTTGAGAGAATTCTTATTCTCATAAACTCGAATAACCCCAATTTGAGGCTTTATAAACACTCTATTTGTTATAATTTACGTGAATTCAAATGACCGAGCACGAAATTTAAGAAAAGATAGAACACTTTTGAACTTGTTGTGCAAAATAAGGCACGTATATTTTGTGTGGCTATAAATCATTACATAAAGGTAAATTATTTCAAATAGGAAAAAATATAATTCTTTTTGGTGCGGATTAAAAGAAAAATATGTTCAAATAAATTGAAATGTATAAAAATTAAACCCATTAATTATTTATTTTCTAAGTATATAATATAGTTTTTATTCATATTTGACTAATTTTAAAAAAAGAATTATTTTTCAACCTATTTTTCTTATGAATAACTGTATTCATTTAACCAGTTTAGAACTTGCGACAACATACTGTATTATTGATTTGTCCATTTCCACCGGATTTCAAAGATATCTAATAATTGCTCTTTTTGGCACGAATAGCTCCTTAATCAATGGAATTTTAGGGAACAGCTTCAAACGTGATTAGACATATGTTTCAATTCATATGGCGCCTGGGACTTCATTTATTTTGAAAATTTGTAATACATTCAAATGAAACTTTTTTTAAAAATATTTTACCTTCGTGCTTTTAATATAGTATAAATATAAATATAGATATTGATATAGATATAGATTTGTATTAAAATTACTACTATAGTTTAATTGTTATTATTGTACTATACTTGATTTTGCTCTACTCTTTGATTTCTTTTGTCGAATATTTTTTTATGGAATAAATTCACGTACCTCAAAATTTATGTCAACTTGAAAAATAATTTTACTTATATGATAAATTTGGATAAGAATGAATCTGAATTATTGTTCTAATTGGATAATTCAAATAAGTAATTATGTGTTATCAACATTAACAAAAATCTATTTTGAACATTTAAATTGTCAATATTGGCTTCCTCTTATTTTCTTTGCTTATGTAATATTAGCTCATACCAGCTTTCAAATATCTAATGATTATTATATTTTTATCCCAAAAGAGTTCTGTTTCCAAATTGTAAAGAATTTGAATTTGAATTTTTATGTTTTTCGAATGGTTAGTGTCACTGGCTTTTGCAAATCATTTTCTTTCTCGCTTTCTGTATCTACCTCAACTGTTGAGTTTAATTTTTAAATTTATATCACTATTTATGTCCAAGCAAAATGTTTTGCATTTAAATGGGAATCTTTCCTTTTTCAATTTTGTTTATACTCCCTCCGGTCCAAAATAAGTGATGTTTTGGCCTTTTTTTTGTGGTCCAAAATAAGTGATGTTTTCGGATTTCAAGAATGAATTAATGATGTTTTTCCTACATTGTCCTTGGAGTAAATAGTGTTGGAATATGTGTTAGGAGTGTTTATGTTAGATAGTAAGGTTAAAATGGTCAATTCTATTGCTAATTAATGCTAAAAGGTGACTTTCTTAATATGTGTGAAAACATCCAAAACATCACTTATTTTGGACCGGAGGGAGTATCACAATTGTGCATCTAAATTTTAGCACAGTTACTCGATCTATTTTGAACAACGTGCAATTAGAGAGAACTCATATAACATTTGAAGATTTGGTGTTATTTAATTTTAATTTATGTTAAAGATTTATATAAGGTAAAGTGTTTGTGATTCTAATATTTTAAATATTAAGAATTTTCACTTACTTCAAATAAGGAAAGATGTAATAAGCAATTTTTTAATTGATTTTAAACTCTTAAATATTAGGAAAAATAACTAAAAGACAATTTTGTCCAATATAAATCTATTTTAAAAGGGGTAAAAAAAGCGGATGACATTTCGCTAAGGCCTTCGTGCTTTTAATACAGTATAGATTATTGCATTTACACCACTAGCGAAGCAAGAAATTTTATCAAGGGTGTTCAAACTTGAAAGAAGTAAAACAAAAAATCCTCAATAATAGGTGTTCAATATATGTTATATACATCTAAAATATAATATTTTGCCTATATATACATATATAATTTTTCGAGAACCGTTCCGCTTACGTAGCTTCGCCCTTATTCACACATAATAGGGAGTTGGATGGAATATAGTAATTAGCTGCATCCACTGTGGAAATCCCATACAAAGAGAAACTTTAAAAGTATGGGGAAAAGGTCTGTTGCATGGAGAGAAGAGAATCGGAGGTTTTGTTTTATAATAGTGTGAACAAAACATAAAACATGATGATGAAGTCACATTCCCACTTCAGAAAGCTTTGTCCTTTCCTTGAAGATTCCATTTTTGTTAAATACAGTCAGTCATATGACATCGACCTTTACAGACACGCCATTACATCTAAAGTCTACACAAGTAGAGTATAGTTCATGTCAGAAACAATTACTTATATATGATGTAATGTAATTAATGCAGAATTAAGAAGTGAAAATGTCGGAGCTAAGGTTTCAGGATCAGAGATTGAGTTTGATATTTGGAGGTCGTGATGTTAGCCCCGATTCTGTCATTTTCAATGCCGACTCCTCTGCTTCTCCCAGCCTTGATCGCTGCTCCTTTACTTCTCTATCTCACCATCCGCTTTCTCATGTAACAACTTTTTCATTTTATTTGCTCTCTCATAATCTCTACTTTTATGTATAATTAACACTGTTACTCATCATATAGATGGAGAGGAACAGATTAGAGGGTGAATTCTTTTTTTATAAGGACGTATTTATAAGATTCATATAGCCGGGCAACTAGTTTGGATTGGTTGATCAATTGATTTTCATTGAAAAATGAGGAGTGAAGATATTGATTTTGGATTCTTTTATAGTAATTGGTGTTTATTTGTCCTACTTCTCAAAGTATGTCTTTTGCTGAATTCCATGAGATTGAAATCTTTGATCTGTTGTACCAGCATTTGACAGGGTATGAATTTCATGAAGCTTTGGGTGGTCCATCTCCAGATCTAAGCAAAGCCATGGTACACAAGAATAGTTACCTTCGTAGGAAAGAAAAAACAAAAGGTAAATCATCAGCTGGCTTCCTTCAAAAGCTTTGAAAGAATTAGAGATTAGACATTTATATTTACATTTACTGTTTTCCAGATCGAGAGGAGAAAAATCTGACCTTAGATTCAGCAAGAAAGTCATTTTCACAAGCTCTCAAAGGTAATGCTCAAGTATACATGTTTTTAAAAGAAAAATTACAATTCAGTGTTTTGATATCAGATGATTTGATCGAGAAGTACATTTGTGAATTCATTTGAATAGAATGTCAAGACAGGAGGTCAAAGACCGGGAAGAAATTAGATAGGCAAAAACCAGATCTGAATAGTGGTATAATTAAGGCAACACACTCTTCTCCAAGAATTGGAGTCATGAAGAAAACAATTGTTACTGCATCTGGAGCTTGTATGTTTCCAAGCCCTGGGACGCCAAACTATAGGCATTACATTCAGAAAGGCTGGAGCTCAGAGCATGTGCCATTGCGTTCGGCTGCTAATCGAAGGCAACTGAATACTGCATTGTTGCCTTATAACAATGGAAGAACATTACCTTCCAAATGGGAAGATGCAGAGAGATGGATTTTTAGCCCAACATCAGGAGATAGAGGTTCGTTACAGCAGCGACAGAGGCGGCCTAAATCCAAAAGTGGACCTCTTGGTCCTGCTTACTATTCATTGTATTCTCCAATAGTGCCTGTTTTTAAGGGAGGAAATGGTGGCAATCTGCTAGCCAATTCTCCACGTTCAAGTGGAGTGATAGCTGCTGATAGTTCGGCATTTCGTTCTGGAGGAAACTTAGGTGGTGGAAGTTTTCCTTCATTTGTGGAGCCATGCATGGCAAGGTCAGTTAGTGTACATGGGTGCTCTGAACTTCTCAGTCTGTCAACACATTCGATTCCCCAAGGTATAATTGACCAATTTTTGTTGGTTTGGTGCTTGTTAAATCTCATTAGAAAGTTAGAAGTTGAACTACTTGCAGCATCATTATTTGTCAGGCTAAGCCTGTGACAATGTAGCATAATTGTGTGTTAATACCTAAAATACAAATAGAACCGATGGATTAATTAATTAATAATGCCTCTGTTCCAGTTTATGTGAACCTATTTTCTTTTTGGTCCATTCCAAAAAGAATGAACGCTTTCTAAATTTGGTAACAATTTAGCTTAATTTTACAATTCTATCATTGATGAGAAACTTTTATAATCACACAAATGTTCTGGACCCCTTTTTTACTTGTTTAGGACTACATATTCTAAAAGTTCATTTTTTTCTTAAACTTCGTGTACAATCAACAGTTCACATAAATTGGAACGGAGGGACTACCGTTTTTTTGTGTGTGTGTGGAGAGAGGATAATGGATCTATATTTCCAATGATGGAAGGCTACTTGCATCTGAAGGCTCAAAATGAAATGGTTAAACAGAAAACTTGAGTACTTCTTTGTTTTCAAGAGTTATTGTTGAAACTTAGGGATTTTGGTTAACAGAATGTGTCCTCCTTATTGTAAGCCAATGATAATGAAAGAAACACAGTGACCAGAAATTATATAGAAAATAAAGGAGGAAAATGTGTGGTTTAGTTAATAGTTCTGAAATTCATAATTATCTCTTAGATCGAGCTTTGAGATATAGAATCTCTGAAAAAGTACTAATTATAGCTAATAGATTCCTCAATTAGGAAGTTGTAGTCCACTGTTAAACTAAATTTATAAGTTTGACGATTCAAAAGTTGACCAAAATTGAAGTTTTTATCGTTCATCCAAAGAAGTGAGGACATATTATGAAGTTGTTTTGGATCAGCTCTTCAATGATTAAATGTGCCAGATGTCCCTTGTTATGGTCCAGAAGTGTCGAAACTTGTTATGCCCCTAGCATTTCCTTTTCTTTCGTTTGCAGTTTTTCTCCCTCCATCTGGTGTTTACACACATCTTTATCAATTTTATCTTGAGAACTGTGAGTTTTATTGTGTTTCACTGTCACTATATTTTTATGTTTAGACGAGAGCAGTGATGATATTGAGGATGCAGCCAATGGAGTGTCTAGAATTATCTCAAGGAGGGATATGGCCACACAGATGAGCCCCGAGGAAAGTCCTTCATCTCCATTGAGACTGTCGTCCTTCTCACCCTCAACTCCCTCCGTTCTACCAAACGTAAAATTGCAGAGAATCACTTCCTCCAAAGCAGAAGTGAGAGACGTGCCAGTTGACGAATGGGTAGCTCCGACTCCAGGAAGGGAAATCCGTTCTTCACATTGGGATGTTTCCAACACAACAAAGATTGCTTCAAAGTAAGTGACGCTATTTCTCTTGTAAACTTGAAAAAGAAAGTTCAAAATGCTATTAAAAATAGGAAGAGATGAATATGTAGTTCCTTCTCAAGTAAATATAATAAAGAAAAGGGCAGCCCAGTGTATGAAGCATCTCGCGTTCATGTGCGGTCCGGGGAAGGGTCGCAACCCAAGCGGTATGATGTTGGCAGCTTAGTGTCACGCAAGCACCAACATCTGATTCCACGGCTCAAACCTGTAGAAATAACTTAACTGCTGCTCTTAAATTCCCCTTCACTCAACTAAATATTATGAGACTCTATAGTTTTATAGAGTCCGGGGAAGGGTCATGTGCGGTCCGGGGAAGGGTCGCAACTCAAGCGGTATGATGTTGGCAGCTTAGTGTCACGCAAGCACCAACATCTGATTCCACGGCTCAAACCCGTGACATATAGGTCACACGGAAATAACTTAACTGCTGCTCTTAAATTCCCCTTCTCTCAACTAAATATTATGAGACTATAGTTTTATAGAAGGTCTATCTCCTAGCTGCCAATTAGATGCCTTGTTTATGTTAGTTTATCAACTTGTTTAAATATTTGCGTACATTGGAATTCAGTCTATCTGATCCGTGTTTATCGAGAATATCTTAAAGCTGGTTGTTCTCCAAAGACCAGAACACATTCATGTTTTTAATCTCTTTCCCCGTATCTGTATGTATTCTTGCTGCTTATTCTCTCCTGATAATATAATCCAGGATTAGGAGGGAAGAAGCCAATATTACTGCATGGGAGAACCTGCAAAAGGCAAAAGCAGAGGCAGCAATAAGGAAACTAGAGGTTGGTCTTAATTGCATACCTCCATGATGCATTTTTATATTTGGGAAGTTTCTTACATTGGTTACTGCATTCACAATTCTTCAACTCTACGGTGTCCATTTAGTATATTAATAACATCTGTGTTTGAGAAGTTAAGAAAAGACAACCTAAGTTGAACTGTTAAACCATCCATTGTGAAACCTACGCTTCCTATTGTGAGATTAGTTTTCATCCATTGTAATGCAGATGAAACTGGAGAAAAAGAGATCATCATCCATGGATAAAATTATGAACAAATTTAAATCGGCACAGAGAAAGGCCCAAGAAATGAGAAGCTCAATATCTGCTAACCAGGCAAATGAAGTTACAAATTCTTCTCAAACAGCCCCGTCTTTCCATCGGACTCGTCAACTAGGTTCTTTAAGTGGCTGCTTTACATGCCATGCGTCTTGATATTCTTGAAATCTCTGCTCTCAGCATTAGTGAGCCTCCATATCAGGTACCGTAACCTTTCTACCTTAAGGTGTTTTTGGATTCAGATTATCTTGCAGAACATTATATGGTACTGAACGGTTAGATTTTTTTTCCTTCCTGATGTATGTTGCTGCATTCAGTATGTCAAGATTAGAGGCGAGTTGAGGATCTAAAGTCTGTGGATTTAGAACAATGGTGGACCTACATCGTGGTGTTGGATGCTCAACGCCATTATTTTTGGAGCCCAACACTATTTATTTATATATGAAATTAGTACTGCATAAACAGATTGCTTGAGCAATTCATCTCAGTAGCATATCCAGATTAAGAAGATCACGTTGGGCAAACATGATTAAAAATCCTAGGTACACCATTGGTTCGACATGAGAGTGATCTTATTATATGTATACCATATACATCTCCTTTTTTTGTGTGTGTATTTATACATATATAGCTCTAAGGGGAAGCAACGGGTTTAGTCCCAAATAAACCCACTTCGGGGTATCCTCTAGCCAAACTATGCATTTTGGAAATCATGTACATGTCTCTATTATAAATTTCGCTACTGGGCAGAGACATGAACATAATATGGTCCAATTGAGGTTGAGGTTGAGATTGAGGTTGAGGTTTCTGTACAATGCAACTCAGATTTCATTTTGATTCTCCTTACTTTGTAAGCTTTTGTAATTCTTGGATGAATCTGTATAAAGAATTGGCAAGAACTCTGTGATTAACAAATCTATGCCACCTTGTTTTCCGTCACCCTGATTTCCGGGTATAATAACGAACTTTTTGCTAAGCTAGTGTATTACCTGCATTTATAGTTTTTTCGTCTTTTTTGTTGTATAAAAGTGATTGATATGCCGTTAACTGCAAACTACCAGATTTACTTTGCTAACGTGAACGTGGCAATGTTGGGACTTGGGAGGTTTCAAATCTTGGAATTCAAAGGTTTTCCAATTAGTGGGAGAATCTTAATTAGAACATACTCTGAAGTAGGCTTGTGCACGGATCGGACCGGATTGGATTTAGCACATTTTGGATTCGAAATTCGGATTTCGGATTCTAGAAAATGCAATCCCAATCCTATTCGAATTATATCGGATTTGTTTTTAAAGTTTGCATTGGGTCGGATTCCGGATCATATTATTATGCCTCAAAGTTAAACTAATTATGTATATTTTCTTTGTAAAATAGGCAATACATTAAGAAAAATTCATGTTTATGCAATTATGAGAGTATTATGGTGCTATATGTAGCTAATTCCAGCAATTGTAAAGGTAATAACTCGGAGGTTGATGAAAGGAAGTACTGACTATCCGAAATTAAAGTGTAGTATTTATACATGCCCTAATAATTTTGGATTTCGGATCGGATCAGATTAAAATATACCAATCCAAACCCGGTCCGAAATTCGAAATTTTAATAAATACAATCCGAAATTTGAAATCTAAAATTGAATGGATCGATTTGGATTTTGAATATTCGATCCGAATGAACAACCCTACTCTGAAGACAATATGGGAGAATCTTAATTAGAACAAACACAGAAGACATTACTTTGGCATGAGCATAAAGGAGAGAATTGGGACTTGAGAGCAGGAAATTGTTGAAGTGTGGGGAGAACAATAAGCTGATAAGCAACCATGATTATATTTTGTATCATTCTTGAGCGGTGCGCAGCTCTCCTATGATGTTAAATATCCCCCATGGGGTAGGGAATTTGACCACCTGATAAAGTCTTGAAGGGATCGCTCGCATGGCATGTATCCATGGGCGCCCTATGATGATATTGTACCTTATTTCCCGGTTCATCACGTGGAATGTTGTTTCCAGCGTGACTCCTCCCGCGAGGATGGGTAGTGTTATTTCTCCAGACGTCCATTCCACTGCATTTTTAAAACCGATTAGCGTTATGCAATGCAGTACTACCCTATCCTAATGTCCCATTTGTGCAAGGACTCTCAGGTGGATAATACAAGCGCTGCTTTTGTCGTCGATCATGACTCTTTTGACATCCGTATCAATAATGTGTAAAGTAATAACCAAAGCATCATAGTGAGGGAAAGACAAACCGTTAGCGTCAGACTTATCGAAGGTGATAGTACCTTTGAAGTCATCATACTGTTCATGGGAGAGGGTCCACTTCAGCTGTGAGTGTTGGCGAACTTAACGTGGTTGATCATTGAGTCGTTACCTCCGCCGACGATCATGTTTATTATCCATGTTGGGGAGGCGGCTTTGGTGGCCCGCGGGAATGCTCTCGTCCACGTGCAAAGTTGATTTTTTCTTTGTTGCTGAGTAGCTCTTTCAGGTATCCTTGGTTCAGCATCCTGACCACCTCTTATCGTAGACCTATGCAGTCTTCGGTCTTGTGTCCCCATTCCTAATGAAATTCGCATAGGACGTTTGATTTCCTCGTGGTGGGATCAGACCTCATCTTCCGTGGCCATTTCACCTTGGCGCCCAGCTTATCCTGTACGTACTAAGGGGGCGTACCTCTTTCGTTGCAGAGTGGGGAGACATGTTGTTGCAATGCGTTCGTATGTCTAGGTGGTGGATGGGAAGATCTGGTGTATGGCTGATGTTGTTCTCTATTGGAGCGCGGGAGGTGTTCTCGATGCCCCCCACGACGCCGGTCCTTCCTTATTTCTAAGTGTATCATTGTCAGCGGTCGGGTTGGCCCGTTGAGATCATCGTCGTCCGCCCGTACTTCAGCACAATAGGCGTTGTGGATTTCCTCCTATGTCGTAAGGGGATATTTCATGAGGCGGCTCAGCAGCTTCTTAGTTGCTCTTGAGTCGTCTCTGCCTAGTCCATTCTGGAAGGCGGCGACTGCCATTCCTTCCGATACATTCGGCAGGCTCATCCTCACCCTGTTGAATCTGGCGATGAAGTCCCTAAGACCTTCACTTGTCGTTTGTCTGACAGCGAAGATGTCGTTGACCCTTGTTTCCACCTTCTTGGGGTGGTAATGAACGTATCCGCTATTTCTTCGAACGTTGATATTGCCTTGGCAGGCAACTGGGAGTACCACATCAAGGCTCTTTCGGTTAACGTCTCGCCAAACTTTTTTAGCAGCGCTGATGGTACCTATTCTTTTGATAGGTCGTTGCCTTTTACGGTAGTGACGTGGTGGATCAGATTATCCTCGGGATTGGTAGTTCCATCGTACACCCTTAAGTAGGGGGGCATCTTGAAGGTTTTTGGGATAGAGTAGGGGGCAGCTTCTTTAGAGTGGGGCTGCTCTACGAACCTCCTCATGTCACGTTTTGGTAGCAACTTAGGTGCTCCGAGAATTTTGTCGACCCTCTCCTGGTGTTCTTTCATCTGGTCATGGAGTGCTTTGTTTTCGTTTTCCATTTCCTCCATCTTCCTTAGGATGGCGGTTAGCGTGCCATCACAGCTCTGCGCCTTGATGGGTTGGTTGTTTATTTGTGTCTCCTCCTATTCGCCTATGGCAGTGGTGATACTTATCATTGGTACTGACCTTACGTTGCCTTGTAATGGTTTCTCGACCAAGCCACTTAAGGTGCTTGTCAGCCACTCTGCCTCGTTGAGAGGACCAAGTTGGTTGGTTGTGGCCCTCAGTATCGCTTTGGATCTGGTGTCATTTTCAGCCATCTTTGATTTTCATGCGATGTAGAGGAAGGCGGTTGGGTAATCTCTAGGTGGATACTATGATTTTGATTTTTGAAATTCCCACAGACGGCGCCAAATTATTTGACTCAAAAGTTCAATATTACTTTACAAGCTTAAAACAATCAAAAAGATAAAGAAAAATGGGGGGAGGGTAAACCGTAACCGAATATAATAAACCTAGATATGAGATCGATATATGAAATATTGTGGAATGAAGAACTCTAAGAACAGTTGCGTGTCAAAGTTAAGAGATATATGGAGCGAGAGAGAGTTGTATTATTAGATAATAACACTAATGCCTTTACAATGGGGATGTCCCCTTTATATAAGAAAGGGCCTCCTTTAAAATAATAATAAGAACATTAGAACGTAATCGACGTCCTCTTGGTGAGGACGCCCAATCGTGGGTGATGTTGTTCGCATCCTTATGTCTAAACAGTAACCCTGTTATAAAGGGTATACGAGAGAGATCGTACCCTCTTGCCGTAAATACGTGAAGTGTCAAATATGGAACAAACTAATTATCAGAGAGAAGCATTTTTGACATTAATATGGATTACATGAGAAAATCTTGAACGAGCAAGAGCATCTTGGCATGGTCGAAAACTCAAATTAGAGAGTGGCATGAGGAACAGACAGCCTTCTTCCACATGCAGATTTCACCATCTCTTCTTCTTCTTTTAAAATTCTTCTCTTTCTAGTTGCTCCTTTCACAATTCACATGGTTTTGTTCATTTGATGTGGGTCTCACAATCCACCCAACGCCAATAGGTTATCAAAGCAAGTACTTTCCTTTTTGGATTTAATTAATAGACATCAATAATGTAAAATAAATTAATGATAAGAACAGACGTTAATCAATTATAACAAGTTATTATTCTAATTTTAAATTTATTATGAAGTGTTGCTTATATTATTTATCAATTTAATTTTATGGTGCAAAAAACCTATACATTAACAATTCAAAAAATTTATAAATATTTTTAAAAATATAAATGATTACCCTTAAAATTTTGCTTTTCAGAAAATTCTAATAAAATAAAGATGTCTACTTAGATATTATGTAGAGTTAATGTAATTACTTAAACAATAGTCATAGAGGCCAAAAGCTAATGTTGAATGTTGATGCTGCCCTAAAGATTCCCAAAGGTCCAAAGTCGTTTTGGTAGTGGTGCCAACTGTACTTGTGTGGACAATGTTGGTGAGGCCAATCTGTAATCCTACACTAAATCTACTCCGTCGGTAATCCTACACTAAATCTACTCCGTCGGTGCGGTGACTAGAAAATATTCTATCGCACCTAGGGGTTTTTAAAGGACATAATTGCATTTTATGTCAGTCGGCCTATTCTCAGAACAAAAAATAGCCTATATTTTAGAGTTTTATCCGGTATAGGCTGTTTTGTAGATAATACATAACTCATTTTCATCAGTTAACCTAGAAATAACCTCCATTATCCTTCTTTTTTCTTTCTTCAACTTTTTACCAAAATCTATATCCAAATGCTTCTTCCTTTTTCAACTGTAGGAGTCATTCTCTCATTCAACCAAACATGACGGCCTTTTCCATTAATGTAATAAATATCTCCTCAAGGAGTGAGTTTTTTATTGACAAAATGCATTTATCATTCATTAATAATTTTTTGTTTCTTCTCAAATTGATGGAAAGAGGCTGAAGAGTTGCATACATCCTCCATTTTTTTCTTTCAATTTTCAAGGTAAAAGACGACGATGAAGTCAGTGAAGTCATCAGCCGAATGAAAAAGAAGTCTTGTGTTGTATTCAGATAATTTTCAAGTTTTTCAAATTATGTTCCAGTTTTATCTTCTTTTATAAAACAATTTCATCTCCATCTTCTCCCTTCTTTAATTTTCAAATCTAACTTCCTCCGAAAAACTCTATTTTGATATATTGATACGGAAATAGAGTTGTAATACTGAACATACGATATGTTTTGGTAAAAATATTGTATATAATATATAAGTGTGTATAAATATGTGTAATTATATATAAATGTTTATATATGTTCATAATATCACTTATCTTCTTCTTATCTTTCTCTTATTCTTTTAATATACATTACTATATATTCCATATACAAGTTTATACATAGTTATGCATCATTATACAAATACTGAATAAGTATAATCAAATTAATTTGTTTTTCATGTTTTCCTCCTTTTTCTGGAATAATTCATGTATAAATCTACTTTCGTTGTTGATTCACGGTCAAATCACGAACTTGCAGCAATTATTTTAAAATTTTACCATATAAGTAAAATCGGCAAAAAATTGGGGGACAACTTGCAGCAGTAAAGATAAATTGGGGGAGAAATACCAAAATTATACGACGGAAGAATTAGAAAATCTCATGACTTCATATAAATCCTTAATATTGTCCTGATTAAACTCCATTGTCGGATAAAAAAGCTAGAAAATGCTCTTTTTTCAAATATTAGTCGATTATTTTTGGGCTACAGATTTGTAAAGTTCTGACTGTGCTATTATATTGCAAGTCAAATGTGTGAGTTATATTTATGTGAAATTATCCCTTTTTAAAACTTCAAATCCAACCGATAAATCGTATTAAACTGAGAAGTTAAATCAAATCGATTAAAAAATTCGATGAGGTTTTGTTTGATTTGATTTGTATTGAATAAAAAAATTGAACCAAACAGACATATAAATATATAATTTTTATATATACTTGTAAGACTATATACCGAAGTTAAAAATATCTACAAATATTTGGGATTCTCTTATGAAATATAATATCTAGTACAATATAAAATGCACCATTTTTATTAACTTTAAATAATGTGTTATATGGTCACTTTCTTATCAAGTGTTATTGAAATGCGTCAACATCTTCGTTGTTTCATATTCCTATGTTAAGATCTATTAGATCTTATATATTTTTCGAATCTGAAGTGGTATTTTGATAATTGAAAATTAGATAATGCATACACCATTATTCAGGTAACGTATTGTTTTTTATGTTTAATTATTAAAATCAGTTAACTTTGAATGTGTACATCACCAAAAATTTATTGTCAGATAACTAAAAAAATAACTATTAGGTGTTACTAAGAAAATTCTCCCACAAGAATATTTTAATATATCATATGATTGTCAATTATTTTACATGTACTTATAAAAAATATAACAAAGTAAGATTGACATATTATTTTTCTAATAAAAAAACTCCAAAAATTTGATAAAACTGAACTAATCCAAACTGATATAGTTGGTATTAAAATAAACCAACCCGATCTATGTACAACCCTAATCGCACCCATCTAGTTACACATCGAGAGACAATATGGTGTTCTAATTATAATTTTTTTAATTGGCGTGACACAATATGGTGTTTTAATTATTATTTTTAATCCCCTTCCTTCGGGAGCTACCCATATTGCTCTTAGGCTGGCTCGAACTCACCACCTATTAGTTGGAAGAGAATGGTACTCACCGCTTGAGCAACTACTCTTGTCCTATAGTTTTTTAATTAAAGTGGCCAATTTAGATTAAAGCTTCCAAGATCATAATTGTTCAAGCAAACAATATCAATTATATAATAGAAAATTGAGAATTTTTCATAAAGAGCATTCATAAAGACCTAATTAGCAATAAATAGAAACCATTTCTAATATTACATGATATAGGAATGTTTTACGGTATTCTATAATGTATTTAGTGTATTAAACAAGTTGTATTTAATAATACAACATTAAGATCCGCCGCATAATTTGGGATTACTATAAATGCCAAACTGGTATTTAAGTGTATTAATATGTATTTAGCGTGAAAATAGTAACGGAAGTTATACTGGATTGAGAAAAATAAGGCTTAAATATAGGAAATCATTAAATTTTGATTTTTTGCTACAAAAATAGAAAAGGTTATTATATTATGTAAAATTTTGAAAAGATATTTATATGTTATAATTAGGTCTTAACCTATTCTATAGGTGGTAAAATTTCCTAGAAAATTAGACCTAATTTTTCACAGCAAAGTAATTATTGTCGCTATCGGATTTATTTAAAGGCATTAGCCGTTTAAAATAATTTTCGAGCCAGAGTTATAGCCATAATTTAAATACAAAATCAAAATTTAAAATTAATGAGCAAGAAATTCTAGCACTTTTAAACTACTAGATTCATCAATATTTTCGAGCATTACTGCTATTAGATTGTTTTAATTAAAAGGTTATCTATATTCATTTCATTTCAGATTATGAATTCACATTTTCAATAAAGAATTACCCTGTAGTAGAGTTTTATATAAGAATAGTGAAAGCAAAATCCTCAACTTTTCGTCTTTCTTCAATTCCTAACTAGTGTCACTAATTTGCTCATTTGATCAAAACCAAAAACAAAATGCATACGAAAACAGATTCGGAGGTGACTAGCCTAGCTCCATCTTCTCCAGACCACAGCAATCGACCAGTCTACTACGTACAGAGCCCATCGCGCGACTCTCACGATGGTCAGAACACAACGACGTCGTTCCACTCCACCCCTATCCTTAGCCCTATGGGATCCCCACCCCACTTGGTGGGCCACCACTCTCGTGAGTCCTCCTCCAGCCGGTTCTCCGGCTCCCGGAAGATCAACCCCAACGATTCCGGTAAGCAGCAAATGAGGAAAGGGCAAAAGAATTGTGATGGCATTGAAGAAGAAGGGCTTCTTGATGATGAGGCCCATGGTAAACCTCTGCCACGTAGATGTTATTTCGTTATCTTTATCATTGGTTTCTTTATTCTCTTCTCCTTCTTTGCACTCATTCTTTGGGGTGCTAGTCGTCCTCAGAAGCCCAAAATCACCATGCGGGTTAGTCCATTTTTTCTTCAACTTTATTCTCTGAATTTCTTAGTTGTCGACGGATCTACATAGCAGTTTACAAAAATACAGCCTGACTACATTTTATTTACTGTGTGACTGGTTCTTGATTTGGTAATTCTCATGTATGGAGAACGGATTGATCATTTTTAAGTGAGTTTTGAAAATGGGGGTTATTTGTTGTTTTTGTTTTCAGATCATCAAATGTTTCTTCTTTTTTGGTGTTATGTGTTCTGTACCATCTTGATTTTGTTGCTTGAGGCTTTAATTCGGACATTAATGGATACAGATTAATCATTTTAGGTGAGTTTTGAAATGGGTGTTTGTTGGATTGTATCATCAGGTTTATTTTGTTTCTGGTATAATCTGTTTTCTACCATTTTGATTTCGCTAAATTAGGCTATAAAAGATAAAATTGAGATTTCTGAGCATTCGGATGTTTGTGTTTCTATAGCATCAAATTTAGTGTTTTGGTGTAATGTGTTGTCTACTATTTGGATTTTGTTATTTAATTCCCC
Organism: Nicotiana noctiflora; assembly: GCA_032618575.1. Classification (NCBI taxonomy): domain Eukaryota; kingdom Viridiplantae; phylum Streptophyta; class Magnoliopsida; order Solanales; family Solanaceae; genus Nicotiana; species Nicotiana noctiflora. The sequence continues at coordinate 4,204 of JASVEL010002373.1, read as the reverse complement.
ACTTAAATGGAAAATGTTTTTGGAATGGTTATTTGAGATTTCAGATCATCAAATTTATTTTGTTCCTTGGGACAATAATTCCCAGTTAAATTATCAAGTTTGATTCTTTTAAGTGAGTTTTGAAACGGGTATATGATGGATTGTTTTTACAGACCATCAGAGCTTTTGATATGATATGATTATTTTCTTCTATCATTTGGATTTTGTTAAATAGATAGAGATTGATCGGTTTGATGTGTTTTCAGAGCATCAAATTTGAGAGATTCTTTATACAAGCTGGTTCTGACGGTACAGGAGTAGCCACTGACATGATCTCCATGAATGCTACTGTGAAATTCCTTTACCGTAACACTGGAACATTCTTTGGTGTACATGTTACATCATCACCCATTGATCTTTCCTATTCAGAACTCACTCTTGGATCTGGAACAGTAAGTGTTTCATCTAGCGTATCACTGCATTCACTGTTTTATAAATATATTATTAGTTGCGACGAAAGAGATTGACTAAAACGCATCCCCCATGTCCAACATTATCTCCAACTTATAGTAGAATGATGTTTCCTGATTTTGTGAAATAGGTGAAGAAATTCTACCAATCAAGAAAGAGTCAAAGAGTTGTATCAGTATCACTCATAGGGAATAAGATTCCTTTGTATGGAAGTGGAGCAAGTTTGAGCACCCCAACTGGGACGACAAGCCTGCCTGTGACACTTAAATTGAACTTCATGCTAAAATCAAGAGCTTATGTTTTAGGTAAATTGGTGAAGCCAAAGTTTTACAAGACCATTGATTGTTCAATTAATTTTGATCCCAAGAAGCTTAATGCTGCCATCAAATTAAAGAATTGTACATACACTTGAATACTTGATTAAGCAGTTGGTAAAGTTCTGAGCTTTCCAGTTTTATTGTCAATGAAGAAGACTAGATGGGTAGTGAGTGGGAGTCTCCGGACAACGTCTAATGAAGAGTACAGGCTGAAATTGATGACTTTGCTTGAATTGTTCAGCCAATTTTTTATAGCAGCTATAGGATATGAAACGAGGAATTATTTCATATGTTAATTTATCCTGTGTAATATTATTTCTCATACAGTAGATTAAATTGTTTATTTGTTTGAAGAATTGCAGCATTATTAAATTAATTAATTAATACCGTAATGTTAGTGGTTTCGTGTGGCCTTCATCATTTGTGTTTTTTTTTTCTTTCTGTTCTCTGTTTTGCTGAAAATTTGATAACAACAACAACATATCCAGTTTGATCCCAGGAGAGGTCTGGGGAGGGGAGGGTAGCTTATTCCTATTTAATGCAGGTAAGAGGCTGTTTCCAATAGATACTTGACTCAGGAAAGGCAAGAAGAAGAGGATGAAAGTAAGGAAGGAAGAAAGATGTAAGAGGAAAGAAACAGAAGAGATAAAGAATAAGTAGTACCAAATAATAAGCGAGCAAAACCACATAACGTAATAAAAAATCTAAGCATATGAAGAGACATGCATGCTACTAAGACTATCGGCGAACAATTACAAACTATCTACTAACCTTTTACCTTAATTCTCGGTTTTCACACCCTTCTATCAAGGTTCATATCCTCAATAAGCTGAAGCAGTGTCACGTCCTACCTAATCACCTTTCCCCAGTATTTCTTAGGCCTACTCAGACCTCTTCTCAAACTCTCCATGGCCAATCTCTCCTCTCGCACCTCCTGATAAGAGCATCAGTACTTCTTCTCTTAACATGTCTGAACCATCTCAGCCTTGACTCCCACATCTTGTAGTCCACGGAGGCTACTCCCACTCTGTCCCGGATAACTTCATTCTTAATCATATCTCTCCTGGTACACCCACACATCCATCTCAACATCCTCATCTATGTCACTCTCATATTCTGCACATGGGAGCTCTTGACTGGCCAACACTCACCCCATACAGCATAGCCGTTCGAACCACCACTCGATAAAAGAATATATTATTGATTATTTTAACCGTACGATTTAACTTGTTGTTGGAATTTATAAATCTCATAGACATAAAAATGGGTAAAGGTGGATCGATAAGTTTTTACCATCTCACATAGCAAAACAAAGAAACACCAAACATAAAATATGACTGAACGCTATGGAGGACATGGGAAGAAGGTACAAGGAGAAGAACTTTATTCTCTAATTAGATTGAGATAGTGCATTTTATTCTCTAAGTTTCTATTGATTTATTTTCCCTCTGCTTTAAAACAGACCAATGTTTGAAACTGTAAATGCAAGAAAGATGATGAAGTTGACAGGAAATCTAAAAAGAACTTGTATTTTCATATTGAATTATTCTAATGGGAAATAAATAAAATATAATAAAGTAAGACGGAAATCTTCTTTTACTTTGCCTACTGCTTAATCTCTTCTCAACCTTTAAGCAAACAATTAACTTGGTGCTGTAGGATGATATACTTAATGGGCAATGAAAGGTAATGTATCGAGAAAAACACAACTCTGTTGGACGCTTCTCTTTTAAAATCGATTCAGAAGTTAAGCTGAAACGTTGCAATTAGTCAAAGCAGAAAATACCAAGAGATCTACATATAGTGAGTTAAAGTTCCATAAGAACCGATCATAACAAGTACTAATTCCATCTCAAACAGTTTACTCAATGAGCTAAAAATCCAAACAAAGCAAAACTATTGAACTTGTACTCTCGTCTATCTTCGGCAGCGAGTAATAGCAGAACAACCTCTGGAGTAAGGCTGGACAGGGCCACTAGTTTTGTGACAGTTGTTGGTATAGTAAGATCTACCCGAACGCGGGGGACATGGAATGCGATTTGCAGTTAAAGCTCCATATGAAATGTAGTAATGACTATGCCAGTAAAGAGATACACCAATTTCTCTGCTACTTAAACTATCTTCATGATGAGATTTCTTGCCCTTTGTCAGCGGCCATTCATTCATGAGCTGAAAGCTGCTCATGTGGTCTTGCTGGGCATGAACATTATTTGAGCAGAGAGCCAGATAAAAAAGTAAAATCAGTAGACTAATAGGAGCTTTGTGAATGCAAGATGTTGTTAGTGCCATGGGTGGATGCTAGAGGAGATAAATGAGAGTTACGTTGCAGGAAATGTATTGGAGTGTGAAAACTGGAGAGGAAAATAAGTTAGTGGGAAAATGGGAGTTTTGTGGGGGTTTGAGAGAGAGGGGTCACAGAGACCCAAATTAGGAGGATCTATAGTGTTTCCACACTTTCCCTCCACGGTGACTCGAACCCAAGACCTAATGATCGTAGGTGGAGGTGCTCACTTGTCTTGTGGGGGGTTTGAGAGAGAGGGGTCACAGAGATAATGAGGTCAAAGGCTGAGCGGTGGACCAGCTGAGTTTGTCTGCAAGGGATGGAGCAGAGGCACGAGGTATTCTTCTTCCCTAATTAACGCTGTCTTTACTACTGCCATTGTTGCTCTCTATATTAAATGTTTCAAACTAAAAATACCCAAACGAAGTTTCATTTTCCCTAGACTAAGCCCCTGGCTATACATTTTTTCAAATTTAATTTTTGACCTATATTTTGGCTAAAACTCAAATCACATATTTGAAATCTCAATAAGCTTAATTTGGGCCAAATTATGACCGTTGTATTTTCCCAAATTCTCAATATATTACCCTAAACTTTTTTATTTTATACAAAAACCCACATTTATGAAGGTAAATTGCTAAAATGTGCTAATACTTTTTTGAAATTTTCTGCAGATTGTTCGTATAATGTGGGATGGTTATATTACAGAATAACTAGTTACGATCATTTTTTATGGACCGATGGATCTTGTAATATTATTGCAATTTGACGAATTGTAATAGCTAGTAATTGTGTTAGTTATTATTTATGTTCAGCAATATAGTTTGTGATAATGATAATAAATGTTATTGATGAAGGTTATGTATATACTAGATAGCAAGTTTAGTTTTTAGAACATGTGGGTATAAGTTAGCCCACATGTTTTTTTCAAATAAAAAGTGAAATATGTTCTCAAATAACATGTCCAAACACATTTTCATCTTCAAATTAAACTTCACTCAAATCAAATTTTTCAAAATAAATTTGAGATTCATGGCCAAACGCTAGCTAAAGTGTTTCAAAAGCGAGGCGTACGGTGAGCTGTATTATTTAACACGAACATGGCATAAGCCCTAACGCACGGGCGGGGTCTAAGCCCCTTGGCATATATATATAT
>JASVEL010002372.1:0-13600 GCA_032618575.1 Nicotiana noctiflora | reverse complement strand
TATACAGTTCAAGTAATATCAAAGCGGTAAATATTTAGCACATTAATCATGAACATATAGGGAAATCATATATAAACAAATACATCAGTTTAACTGAGCTCGAATTCTTAAACCCTAAACCGAAGTTCTGGGTTTCCTATCCCCAGCAGACTCGTCCGAGCTGTCACACCTCCTTTTTACCGCTTATTACTACACCCGTGAAGGGTGTAATAAAATAATTTTTTCACTTAAAGGACAATCAGAACGAAATTTATTATTAAATTTCAGAGTCGCCACTTGAAAGATTAATGGTATCCCAAGTCACCGATTGCATCCAGAACCGAGGAAATTATGACTCTGTCAACAGTCCGCAAATCAGAAATCCGAGTAAAAAATTCGGTTAACCCGGGAGAAGGTGTTAGGCATTCCCGGATTCTGTGATTCTAGCACGGTCGCTCAACTGTTGTATTTGATTTTATCTGATTTTAAAAACATGTTCAAACTTATGTGCCTTTTATTAGTAAACCGCTTTTATTTTTATTTTAATAAGAATTGTAAAGTCGTGAAAATGCGTCTTGAACCACGTCGCACCAGTGCACCCGTGATTTTTTACACATTTCGACTTTGTTGAGATTTAGATTTGGGTCACATAAATGTGCACCCGAGTTTAGGAAGGTAAATTTTTAAATAGCGCGCCTAAAGCAATTACGCGTGTACAACTTTACGAGGGCGATGGAATTTGCTAAATGTCACTCTTCAAATTCTAAGGGTCAATACAATATTAATGAAACGAGGGCCATACAATTATCATTTTTGTTTGGCACGGCACACATCGATTTATTTCAAAGGGTTTCAACATCTACCTACTTGTTTATAATTATTTTTATTTAAAGGGGAAGGGGGCGGGCACGCAAATCTGTTAATTCATTCCAAGCAAATCCTTAATTGAATAAGTAGAATTACTGCACAATGCCAAAAGCTAAAACTAGAGCCATTCTTTTCCACTTCATATTCAACATGAAAGTTTTGTTATACATGCAATAAGGTTTCTTAATTGCTGCGGGTGGACAATATAGAACTCAACATGAAGGGGTGGAAATTAAAGAGCAAAACGACAAACAGAGGGCCCAACACAATTTAGTTCAGCCAGAACTCCATCACACAAGATTCAATAAAGAAATAGCTAAATAAAATAGCAAAAGTGGTCAGTCAATTGATGCAACATATAGCAAACAAATGAATTAAACTTTTAGTGAAAATACTAAGTCCTGGCATGATTTATCCTAACAGTACATTCCTTTTTGCATTGCAATACACATAACTGAAAGTCCAATTAATTATTCCCTAAGTGAAAATGAAAGTTATGAACCCAAACTAATATGAATGAGTCAAACCTTCGCCCAATTGAAATAATGGAATGAAATAAGATAAGATTTGAAAAGTGCACCTTTTAGCAATTCCAACATCAAAAATCAGAACTTCCAGTAGCTAACAACCCTTTCTGATTTCTTAAGATTCACAAGGTAATCGTATACTACAACAGCTCTCTGATCTCTCTCTTATTGAAGAAAATAAAGTGCAGCGTTGTGGCTCTCTCAAAATGGGGAAGGGGTAAAATGCTTAAGCAGCAGACCGAAAGCAATGGATTCAACAATGCCAGATTTCAAAATTTCAAAATAAATCCTAGCTTAAACTCGCAAACACACACAAATAAATTTTCAGCAGAAAATCCATGAAATAATCCTCCAAATTGCATTATAATCTTGAGGCAGAACATAGCGGACACATGGACTTGACAACAGATGGCTAATACTCATATTCATTCTCGGTTTTTTAGCACGAGAAAACAGCCAGCTATTATTTCATGACCTTACAACTTGGACTCGACAAGCAGAACATAGAGCCACACTAATTTAAACTTGCTAGCTGGCAGATTCGATCCAAGAAACGGGAGTGATTGTTATCCATTCATGGAAGAAAATAGGGCAGGGATGACTCGATTAAACTTTGAAGATTTGTACAGTTTTTAGAAACTACACGAAGCTAACCAAACCAATGACGGGCAAAGAATTCCAGAGAACAATTTCAGAGAGCTCATTCACGTTTGAAAATCAACCAAACCAAACCATCAGACACTACTAGGGAATCGACTTCACATTTAAACAGAGAAAGGGAAAGATGACGGAATCATGAACCAAATTCGATATGAGCTAGTGTCGTACTAGGAAACAAGCCAAATGAACTCAGAAGTAAGCAAACCATATGTTATATTCAGGATTTCCATCAGATTTGTCGTGTTCATAGAGTTAACAACTCAATTATTCATTCATTCATTTTCAAAGAAAGTAACTGAAGTAAGTGGACACACCTAAAAGCGGAAAAATAGTCCATAACAAGCCAAAAAAGTGAAGGCGAAGATGAACAGATCACTGGAAATGTGGGCACGTATATGGCAGATTCAAACTAGCACCAAGATAGTATATTACACTCATAGCATTAAGGCACGAACGAAAATTATGCATAACTTGACTGATTTGCAGTAATCGCGCATGTAACATTCCAGCATTGTAGAGATAAAATGTCAATTTCAACTCACATAACTCAACTCCAGTTCCCTTATAGAGAAATCTAATCAGGACATCACAATTCCAACTCATTTAAACAGGATTTAGCCAAATTTGCAACAGAGAACAATGAATTACTCACAAAATTGAGTTAGTCGCGGTAGAGGGTCAATCAAATGATTCAACGAGTTTCCAAGGAATTAGATATTCGACTCACCTATGTTCATAGATGTTTTCAACTAACAACAATTACTTGCACGTAATATTAATCAAAGCAAACAGATGACATTGTACGACCTCAAGCATTCAAACCAAATTAACATCAAATTAACTACTGACATCCAATTCTTATCCCGACGGATCAACATCAAAACTAATTAGAGAACCGACATCGAAACTAAAGAGAGCAATAAGAAAATGAACCTGAAATCCGCTTTTGATTAATGAAAATTCCGACAAATATAGAGATGTTAATAAGCCACAACTAGAAACGACTCTGAAAACGGCAATCGGAACCAATTGAAATCACGGACCAAACCACGAGCCCAACAACTTGAAACTCGCACTAAAACACCTCAAGCAATCTCCATGAAGGCAACCGAAATCCAGATTCCAAATTAGAAGGGCAGAAACATAGCATATATTTTTGAATTTTTGAAGCGAATCGAAGCAAAGGAAACAAAAACAAATCTCTTCTCTCCAATTTTCTCTGAATTTTTCGCTCCAAAAAAAAACAATCTCTGAAAAATCTTCCTCTCTGAATCTCTCTCTTTCTGAAAAAAATCTCTTTGAATCCTCCTCTCTTCTTCACCTAAATAGAGTTCAAAATTTGCTGGCCGAGGATAGATAGAGACACGTGATTTTCGTGTCTCTATGGTGAGGACTGTAATGATTTTAAAAGAAATGGGGCAGGTGAGTCGGGTTTAGGGTGTGGGTTGGGTTTAGGAGTGGGTTGGACTCATTTAATAATTTGGACAAGTGTATTTCAGTAGTGATAGGCCCAATTTCGGGCATTATGTTAAAGAATACTCCTTCCTTTGTTTTGTTTGTTATTTGTTTTCTTTTTAATTTTTTTTGCTTTTGTATTCATTTTTAATTTGTATTATATATATTTTTTGTATTTTTCTTGATTTTATAAAATTGAGAGACTAAACTAACAATTAAACTAATTAAAGTCTAAAACTATTTAATAATTATTTTGTAGTAATTTTCAATCAAAACAATAAAATGCTAAAATGAACTATTGTTGTGATTTTCTTTAAATTGTTAAAATAAATTAATGCATATTTTTATATTTTTAATACGAGTTATTATACAACCAGTTAACATGAAAAATGCAACAAAATTCCTAAAAATTGTAAAATTATTTATTTGAACTCACAATGGAAGCAACGCATGTATTGTTCATCCAAGAGTTCTCACGCAAATGAGGCTCGCGAATAAAATAATACCGCATTGCATAGCACTAACGGAGTTTAGAAATGCAGTAGAGCGCATATCTGGGAAATAGCGCTGCCAGTCTTAGCATTGGTAATCACATTCCACGTTATGAACCAGGAAACAGCCTATAACGCCATCATAGAACGCCCATGGATACATACTATACGAGCAATTCCCTCAAGTTTCTATGAAATAATAAAATTTCCCATCTCGTAGGAAATATTCAGCATCCAACGCAAGACGCCTACCGCCCAGGAATGCTATCAGATTGCCCAGGATTGCGCACACACGTTATCATTATTCATTTTTTGTTTTAGCAAGAACACATTGCTCCTTGAACATTTAAGTTATTACGTAAGTTTATATATTCTTAAGTTCATTATAAAAAACACAAATAATTTAACTAACTGACAAAATATGCCTTTTGTCTCTCAAATACAAATTGTGCTATATAATTTGATTAGTAAGAAAAAATATAGTGTTTTTTCAACAAATTAGTAAAGAACCTAGTGTGTGTGATTGTAATTAAATTATATGCAATTCACGGGCTCTAAAATGACTATACTAATACTATTCTCGAAGGAGTAAAATATAAAATACATGTTAAAATTAAAATTAGTTCTACACGTTAAATAAATATTTTAAATGCAGATATACTTTTTGAAGGAAAAAATAGTTTTTCAAAAAGGTATAATAGTTGGTATACAGATCAATTTTCACTATGTGATAGTTAACTCTATATAACTCTCTCTATAAAATTTTAGGTTATTAGGTATTTTAAATACTTAATTTATTATTATGTTAGTTTTCTCGAACATGAACAATTATTTTTATCCTTTGAGAATATTTATTTTTTAAATTCAAAACATGACAACTAACCAAAATGTCTGATTTCAAAATAATTTTTCCATCTAACACTAACTGATTTTTTGAAATCCAAACCTTCGTTGTTTTCCGATAAATACAATATTTGTTTTATTTTTTTATTTTAAGCTTCATAATTTATTAAGAATGTTTTGGTTCGTTTGTATCTAGAGAAGGAAATATACTCATAATTACAAAATTAATTTTGTACAAATATTCTTTGTGTGGAATTAAGATTATGTAATCTATAAAGAAGAATCATACTTAAACGCTAGTACTTATTTTATTCAATACAAACAAGGAAAAAATTTACATAAATAAAAGCTTACTTGATTTAAATTCTTAAATATTAGGACTTCCTAAATAGTTCAAATAAGGAAATATTTTATAACAATAATTTTAGTTGATTTCAAAGTCCTAAATATTAGGGAAATAAAAAGTCCTAATTATTAGGAAAATAATTAAATTATTATTTTGTCTACTGTGAAATCTATCTTTAAAAGGTAAAAAAGGTAAACGATATTTCGTTAAGTGTCTTCGTACTTTTAATATAGATGTCTAGATATAGATATGTTGTTGTCATAATCTGAGATTACTTACTTCCATGATCTTAGGCCAATATCCCGAAAAATCTTTTTCTTCTAATTATATTGCCTTATGATTCACTAAAAGGTACTATGTAATAACGTACGTAATTATTTATTAGAAAGAGCTAGTGATCGTAACATAATTAAGCAATGCACTTTATTTGTTTTGTGAAAAATAGTAAGTTTAAAATTACAAATTTTTAGTGTCATAGGGGCAGAGGCGATGTCAGGATTTTAAGTTTATGGGTTCGGAAATTTTAATTATTTTAAGTTACTGGATTCTAAATTAATAATTTATATATATTCAATAAAACTTTAAGACAAATATATGGTTCGAACCAAAACTACTAGGTTCGGCCGAAACTGCACATAACACTCTAGCTCCACCCCTGACTAGGAGTGGCAAATGGGTTATTTGGACAATATTTGAGCCGGTCAACATGAACTGACTCAATAAATGGGTCATTACCCAATTCCGATCAAAATTAATTTAGATTAAGATTGGATGGATCGAAATAGACTAAATAATAGGTCATAATTCAACTCACCTAACTTAATTCAAACACAATTTTAGTCAACTCATATGAGAAAATGAAACTGATACATAAAAATAAACTATACCAATATAAAAGTAGTGGAGAAATACGTGGAATGAAAATAATATCAACCATATGAATTTAGAGAAAAAGATATAGTTGTCACACCTTCTTTTGGCGCTCCCTACCCCGAAGGGTAAAAATGTGCAAGAGAGTTTTTCCATTTTAAGTAACAATATTTGAAGCGGGATTATTTATTTATTTCAGAGTCGTCACTTGGAATAAATTATGGTGTCCCAAGTCACCGATTTATTTAAATCCCGAATCGAGGAAATTTCGACTTTCCAAATGAAGCATGCACAGCAGAAATTCTAAGTAAAGAATTCTGTTGACCCGAGGGAAGGTGTTAGGCACCCCCGGATCCCGTAGTTCTAGCACGGTCGCATAAACTATTGTAAATGGCTAAAAAATCTGATTTTTATACATGTCATCCTATAGTGCAATTTTAAAGATTATTTACCGCTTTACTATTAATTTTTTATGAGAATTACAATGTTATGAAAATGTGTCTCGAACCATGTCACGTCAATGCACCCGTGGTTGTTGACACATCTCGACTCCATTGATATTTGGATTTGGTTCACATAAATGTACACCCGAGTTTAGGAAGGTAATGTTATTAAAATACGCGCCTAAAGAGTTTAACGCGTTATTATTTTTTGGGGAGGCCATGAAAATTCGCTAAATGACACATCCCGAAGTCTAGAATACTCTTAATATAATTAAAAGGGTCACGCAATTTATGACTTTGGTTTGGCGCGGCGCACCCCATTTATTTTTAAAAAATGATATTCAAACGAAAATTTGGAGGGTCATAGACTAGATTGTTTTATTTGTCATGACACGCCTCAAATTATTAAAACTAACATGATAAAAATCAATCCAAAACCAACGAACAAATTGAGTCCAACCTTAAACTCTTACAAACCTATACTAATAATTAGTATACATTATTGTAATGGCACTATTGAATCGTGTGACTAATTTGGTTCACGAAAATCGAGCAACTCATCTTCACAAATTGTCCAGTTAGGTAACAAAATTTCTATTCCAGGAAAAACTCTAAACTTAGCCACTAATTTCAAAAGAAAAATATATAATTATACTGGATAAAAAACATATAAAAGAAACTAATATCATTCTGAAAATCCACATTATCAAACAAAATTTTAATTTACACATTGTTTACCGATGAATACCAAAACAACATAATCACGGTACAATCCAAAGGAATCCAAACTTATCTTAAACTTTCAAACATAAGAGAAGCAAGCCACTCAATAGTAATTTTAAGTCAACCTCACTTTAATCTAACACATAAAAATCTCTTTTATAATTATATATATGTTCATGGTCATGTGCAAATTATAACTGGGTTACATCAAACTATTATGTCCAAATTATTTGGGCATCAATACATAGTGGTACAAAACATGGAGAACTCAATAAACAACAAAGAGAAGTATTTCATTTGTATTTCCACTTCAATCTCAGCTTCATTACATCAGGAGAGAAACAAATACCTGAGATTTAACCAGAGAAATGAAAGAAGAGGAAGTCAGTAGCAGCTCCAAACAAAAGCAAACAACAGCAGCAGCAACACCAGCAACAATACCAAACGAAATACACTTCGAACAGAAATGTGTAACAATTTAAGAACCAACAATGGTAGCCAATACTTAAACCAAAATAGTTGAACTTGAATTAACCTAACAGTAGACCAAACAACCCTTAGACAGTTTCAAGCAAATTCTATTGAGAGGGAAGGTAAAAACCAGATGTTTTAAAACCTTAGCTTTCTCTCATTTTTTTATATTTTTTCGTTTCTGTATTTTACATGCCAGAATGATTACCTAATATCCTACTCCCATATTTCAATCAACTTTTCTTTCTTCCGAATTATTAGGCTTTAAATAATAGTCAAACCTCCCCTTTTAAGGAAAAGTAATCCTCCACTGTTAGTTGTCTACTAATTATTCAAACTCCACTAAAAATGTTTCCTCTTTTGACTAATCCACTAGTATTTTACTTATTACCTAGTGGGTCCCTTAATTATTAAAGATTCAAATTTCAAATTAACCCCTATGATTACCCATTTTAATTACCACTTTATTCTTTTATCATCACCCTCCATGTTATCTACTTTCCAGCTATTAAAATATTGAGCCAAACAACAAGCCCCCTTTTATTAAATAAATCATTAATTTAATGTCACATTAGTACTTATTGACAGAGAACTCAAACTAATCATTTCAAACCTTTAAAACCCAAAAATACCCCTGAAACTTCTGAAATTATTATCCTTCAGTTATAACCAATTCGCCTAACAACTAATTTAATCGATTCTGATTAATTACTCTAATTGAATCTGAACCAAAAATGACATTAATACTAAGAAAAACTTAACATGACAGCAAAATTGAATCAAAAATCACATTTGACACTAAACATCAAAATCATCAGAGCATCAATATTCACAAAATTTCAATAATAGCTCAAAAACAAAAATTAACTACGCACAAAATAAATGAATCCCAATCGATAGAGGTATGGAACAAGATTCATTGATATATAATACAGGACAAATTCAAGATAACTAATAATTCAAAGAAAAACATAATCAAGAGCACAAAGGAAAACTATGTTCAAGACGGAACAAAGAAAGAGAAAACGGTGAACTTATCAGAATCGAACTTGAACTGGCAACTGAATTTGAAGCTGGACTCAGCCATCGATTTAAAAGAAAATCGATATCTAGTGCCAAACAAATATGTCATCCCTCGCCGTGCGATGTGAAGAAAAACGACGACGCGAAGAAGGCGGTGAAGCAGAGGCTATCTCGTCGAGCTTGGTAGTTCGTCCATGGTTGCTGGATTCTTGCCTCTCAGGTGGTGGCGTCGTGGGGTCGTTTGGGTTGTTGACCAATCGATAAACGGAGGGATCGTTTGACAGAGGATATGGATCGTTTGGTTCAAGATGAGGGGAGGTTTGGTTCGAAGACGAAAGAGAGAAGGCGGCTGGACAGGGGTCGTTGGTCGCTGATGTGGAACGCGGAGACGGCGACGGTTCGTGGGGGGTGAACAGAGGGGGGCAGTGGTCGTTGGCGTGGAGGCTGCTTGGAGAGGGTGAAGTGGGGCGGGTGTTTTAGGATTTTTTGGGGAAGATAGAAAATGTAGTAATTGAAGGGGGGGGGGGTTGTTTGGTTTTCCGGACCGGGTCAAAAAGAAAATGGGTACTAGGCCGGTCTAGCAAAAAGGGTATTTGGTTTGGGCCCTTCTTTTATTGAATTCAGATTTGGCCCAATTCTCTTTTAATTTCCAAACAAAAACTAAATTCTAAAAACAAAATCCTAAATTAACTTATAGAACTAAATTAATCTTAAAAATATTAATTGACTCTTAATCATAATTAAATACCCATAATTAACTATAAATAAAATCACACCATTTGGCATTAGATGTTATTATGTAAAGTAACTTATTTTCGTGATTTTTCTCATTTTTGTAAAATGAATTATTTAATTACTCCTATTAAAAATCCAAATGTAATCATAACACATTATTATTATTTATTATTTTGTATGTTAATTTAACAAATAAATACGCATAGAAAAATACAAATAATTACGAAAATAACAAACAAAATCCACGAAAAATCACACACAACATTAAAAACATTTTATTTTGGATTTTAGGAGTAATTTTTATCATAGGACAACAATCACGTGCTCACAATAGTGAAATGACAAATTATGACAGCTTATAATAGAAGTGAAATATAAAGCAGGTGGGGGCATGAAATTAGTCAAACACATAGGTTGGTCTCTCTCGACTCAACATACCAAGTTGGAAAACTCAGTGCATGCAGACAGAGCTGTAAATTGTAATGCCATCGAGTTCCAATATAATGCCTACAACATAACACATTTACACTAAAACTAAAACAGTTGGTTTATTACCCCCATGATTTTGGTTGAGTAGTAACATCTATAGGTAAATTAGACACAGGTCACGAATTTAAACCCTACATCAATTAGAAATATGGTAATTTTTAGTAAAAAAAGATAGAAGGACGAGTCCATTATTTGGTGTGACCAAGCCTAAAATTCCCCTTCACCTACTATTACTAAATTGACCTGCTTGTCTGTAAACCATGCTACAAATTCAACTATACCGTTTTACAAGTAAACAACAAGTAAGAGATCTGAAAATAAGATACAAGAATTTTTGCGAGGTAATTTACTTGTAAATGTTAAACTATTTCCTCGTAATTGTGCAATCTTGTCAAGTGTACACCTTTCGCCGAAAAATTATAATGCGTGCATAAATTAAATACTACTTTATATAGTTATATATTATATTTTGAACACCCTTAATATAGATGAGTGCGGTGGTCAGTAGTTCAGGGTCTTCAAAATAATGTGTTATTCACGAGTTTAAAGTTCGGCCTATTTTGTTTTTGAAAACTAAACAAAGACCACCATGTTGCGGAAGCCAAATGTATATAGTGTGAATGAGTCACCACTACTATACCAAAAATTATGGCAGCCACCAAATAATAGTTAAGACAATAAAGCAACAATAAAAGGAACACCAGAATTTACGAGGTTCGGCTAACTTTGTCTACTCCTCGAACACAACCAATATTTTATTCCACTCCAAAATACAAGTGAAATAATACTAAAGAGAGAAGATACAAATTCTTTAAGAAAATAAGAAAGCAAATGAGAGGTGTGTTTAAATCCTAAATATTAGGCCTCCTTTTATAAGGAAAGAATTCCAACATTTTCTTCGCTCAACCGATGTGGGAGTTTGACTACTTCAACAACTCTCCACCTAGGCAAAATTCCACATCTTCAATTTTCTCGTGGTAACAAATTTTGGTTGTGTCTCCATCTTCAATCTTCAATGTTCAACAATGTTGATCAAATCCAAACAATATTGAAATTTGACCGCAGTCACCACTTTTGTCAGCATATCAGCAGGATTCTATGTAGTATGAATTTTTCTCACCGTGACTCCACCTTCTTCTATTATTTCTCGTACAAAATAATATCGAACATCAATATGCTTCTTCCTTGCATGATAAACTTAGTTCTTCGCTAATTGAATAGCACTTTGGCTATCACAAAAAATTGTAATATATTTTTGTTCAACACCAAGCTCCTTTAGTAATCCTTGAAGCCAAATTGCCTCCTTCACAGCCTCTGTAATAGCCATGTACTCTGCCTCTGTTGTAGTCAAAGTAATTGTTGACTGCAAAGTAGACTTCCAACTAACTGGTGCCTTTGCAAAAGTAAACACATAACTAGTAGTTGATCTTCGTTTATCGAGATCACCCGTAAAATCTGAGTCACAATATCCAACTACAGACTAATTGTCTTCCTGCTCAAAAATTAACCCAACATCAACATTATTATGAATATAGCGCAAAATCCACTTCACATCTTGCCAATGCTCCTTTCCTGGATTGTGCATATATCTGATAATAACTCCAACAGCTTGTGAAATGTCAGGTCTCGTACAAACCATTGAATACATCAAGCTACCAACTGTATTTGCGTAAGGTACCTTTGACATATACTCTTGTTCAACTTCATCCAATGACGATATAGTAGTACTTAACTTAAAATGTGGAGCAAGTGGAGTACTAACCGGCTTAGTTTTGTCATCTATGCCAAAATGTTGTAGTACTCTCTTCAAATATTCTTTCTTAGATAAACAGAGTTTCTTTGAACGTCTATCTCTTATTATTTCCATGCCAAGAATTTCTTCGCCTCACCCAGATCCTTCATCTCGAACTCCTTCTTCAGTTGAATATTCAACTTATCAATTTCTTCCGAATTCTTGGAAGCTATCAACATATCATCAACATATAGGAGAAGATATATAAAAGAACCATCTTTAAGCCTGCGCAAATACACACAATGATCGTATTTGCTTCTCTTGTACCCTTGCTGCAACATAAACTTGTCAAATCGCTTGTACCATTGTCTAGAAGATTATTTCAATTCGTACAATGATTTTTCAAGTTTGAACACCATATTTTCCTTTCCAACAACTTTGAATCTTTCTGGCTGAGTCATGTAGATTTCCTCCTCCAAGTTTCCATGTAAAAACGCAGTTTTTACATCCATCTGAACTAGTTCCAAATCCAACTGTGCTACCAAAGACAACATACTCTAATAGAGAAATATTTTACAACTGGAGAAAATACTTCATTATAATCAATTACCTCATTTTTAGCATATCCTTTGGCCACC
The DNA here is from genome assembly GCA_032618575.1 of Nicotiana noctiflora. Lineage (NCBI taxonomy): Eukaryota > Viridiplantae > Streptophyta > Magnoliopsida > Solanales > Solanaceae > Nicotiana > Nicotiana noctiflora. Next base: position 1,308 of record JASVEL010002372.1, on the reverse strand, counting down.
AATCTTACTTTGTAGCGAACATCTACTTGGTTAGGAAATCATTCCTTCTTTGCAAATACCCATTTGCACCCAATTGCTTTCTTTCCCTTCGGGAGATTGGCCAATCTCCATGTATGATTCTGATGAAGGGATTGTATTTCATCATTCATGGAAATCCTCCACTTATCTTCTTCAGAACTTTGGACTGCATCTTTATAAGTGATAGGAATATCATCAGCTGCAAATTGCGGTCGCACAAGCAACTGTCTCTATGAGACGAACATGTTTCGTTATTTTCCTTTTTGGCCTGTTGGTTGCTATTGATTCAAGTTGTTGTTGAGGTTCCTCAGTTGGAATCTCCTATACTGGCTCTCCTTCCAGACGATAATCTTCATTTATTTCCTCCTCTCCTTCTTGTGTAGGAAAAATAATTTTCCCTCAAATTTCACCTACTTAGAAGCACCATCATCTTGTTTGGTATCTTTATTTGTTACCGTGTTTACCATAGCAGATTCATCGAAGGTAACATCCCTGCTGAATATTACTTTCTTTGTCATAGGACACCATAAGCGATATCCTTTGACTCCAAAAGTAATCCCCATAAAAATAGCCTTCTTTGCCCTTGGATCCAATTTTGACTCTGGCACATGATAATATGCAGTTGAGCCAAACACGTGCAAAGAGTCATAATCTACAGCAGGCTTTCCATACCATTTTTCAAATGATGTCTTGCCATCAATAGCAATAGATGGTAGACGATTAATGAGGTGGGATGCATATATAATTGCCTCAGCCCAAAATTCTTTGCCCAAGCCAGCATTGGACAACATACACCGTACCTTCTCCCGCAAGGTCCAATTCATACGTTATGCCACTCCATTCTATTGTGGTGTATGTCTGACAGTGAAGTGTCGGACGATGCCATTATTTTCACATACCTTATTGAAATGATAATTTTTGTATTCACCTCCATTGTCTGTGCGAATACACTTGATCCTCCTGCCTGTTTGATTCTCCACTATCGTCTTCCATTTGAGAAAAATTCCCAACAGATCATCTTTGCACTTCATTGTATACACCCATACTCTTCGGGAAAAATCATCAACAAAGGTTACAAAATAGTGCTTCCCACCCAATGAAGGTGTTTTGGAAGGACCCTAAACATTAGAGTGTACATAATCTAAAATACCTTTAGTATTATGGATTGTTGTACCATATATAACCCTTGTTTGTTTACCTTTAACACAATGCTCGCAAAATTCCACATTGCAAGCCTTTACCCCTTTCAATAATCCTTGATCTGATAGACTTTTCAAGGATTTCCTCCAG
>JASVEL010002370.1:0-26474 GCA_032618575.1 Nicotiana noctiflora | reverse complement strand
GCGACTTGTGGATTTTTCGACTACTGAGACTACGAGGTAGCCTTGCAGGCGTCCGCAGGACCAGTTGTCTCTTCTATCTATGCTTTTCATTCTGTTATCTCATGTAATCGAGATAAACAGCTTGTATTTTCTTTCGAACGATTATGTGTATTATTCTTAGAAGTTCGTGAGTATTGTGACACCAATCTTGGGTAGTGTATCGGATTTGGATTTTTCTTTATCACTTTTGACTAAGTCTTCCGTTGTAATTTTTATGTTGTTAATAAGAAATTAGTAATTAATGGAGATGTAATTAATATTTGGCTTGCCTAGCTTCCATTTAGTAGGCGCCATCATGACCCCGATGGTGGGAAATCCGGGTCGTGACATAAGGCAAGTGTTATTAGTCAATAATAATACAACTATCTCTCTATCTATCATTCTCTCTCTATTTCATCTCTCTGTTACTAACTAGCTTTAACACTTCATCAAGATTCATTACAATTTTATAAGAACAACCTTTATACGAATCTAAAGATCTATCTTTGGATATATTACCATTGATTCCGATTTACCCTATCATATATTCTTTGATTGTTTTTAGCTCAAAAAATAACCGATAACTTTTGAGTCAAACAATGTATTTTCTACAAAAACTTTGTTCTCAAAGGATGTTGTTAGCATGATCAAACTTATAGGTTGGTAGAAATTTATGACTTCGACTCCCTAGCTCGCTGCAGGCCTTGTATATTGTATTTATGTGTGGCCTTATAATAAATAGCATGCATCAATACATATTACTCTTAATAAACATTAACGATAGGAATATTGCTTTAAATAAGAGTGTAGAAAAATAATATTGGCAAAGAAAGCTAAATACATATTGTCCAAATTCCTACAGGAAAAAAGAGATATTTAAAATACATGAAATCAAATACCAATCAAACACAAAGTTTTGTACCTTCTAAACGAATTAACAGTAGACAGCAATTAGACTGTCACGGAGAGCCAGACAATCAGCAAAGTTCTTAATGACCAGAACGCTATATTGATGGAGTTGTTTAAAAAAATTCAATCCTTACGCACTCTCTCTAAAACAAATGCACCTAGCAAATTATTAAGACACAAGAAGTACAATTTATATTATATGAAATACTAATTTATCTATTAGTCAATTTTGAATTTTTTGTCAAAAAAATGAGATGAAGTTCATGTAAAAATTTCAGTTAATTCTAAATATTGATGAAATCGCAATTGTGAAATGTCATTATTAGATTTAGAGCCTAGATGAATTGTTTCTTTCATAATAATATTTTTCTTAATAAATAAAAAAAATACAAAAAGATTTCAATTAAGATTGTCACTTTTAGACGTAATATTTGTATACATGGCTTTACTACATATAGTAATTCTCTTAGTCTTATATTAAATATATATATATATATATGCCATGACATTATTATCATTAAATAAATTAATTAAATATGATGATTTTATTAATAATTGTGTCAAAAATTATTACTTTAAACCTTTTCTTTTACAGAACTTATTAGAGTGAGGTTATTACGTAATAAACTATTTGAATTGAAAAAGGAATCTACAGAGCAAACATCCCCAAACAATTTTTAGTAACATACCCCAAGAAAATTTCACAATTAAAATGCAATAACGAAATCCCTAGATAGATCCCCAAATAAATTTCCAAAGAAAAAATCGTATCTAAATCCTCAACTACAAAATCCACAAGCACTTCCCCATGTAAGAAAATCTCCAGGAAAACCCCAAAGAATAAATCCCCAAATAATTTCGCGGACCAACAATCCCTAGGTAATTCCCCAAGTGAAACAATCCCTAAGAAAATTTCCTAGTAATTAGCCGCAGTTAAATCCGTAGGTAGCTTTACCTAGGGAATTTCCTACGAAACAACAAAGAAATTTATTATTATTTAGTTACTTGCAAATTTACCAATAAAAATGGTATTTGCGGATAATTTTTTCCAAATAATTCCCCAAATAATATTTTTGTCGCAAAGTACGTGGCACGAAAATTATATGGGAATTTTCCTGGAATTTTTTTTTCTTAGATAAATTATTCATCAACTTAGGAATTTTGAATTTTCGCATGAAAATTTGTAGAAATTTCCTGTAGAAAAAATTCCCAGGTAATTCGCACTTTTCTTGTAATGAGTCAAGTAGAGCCAACATTTTTAAAGTGGTGGTCATTGAAGCTTCGTATGCATTATGGATGGAAAGGAATACACGTATTTTTGACTAGAGATATCGTAGCAGTGAAATTTTAGCACGAAAAATAGCTTATATATTTAATGTTAGAGTAGTTCCTAGAGCTAGAAAATAAATGCAGCAATTTTTGTTAGTAGAGTAACATAGTTTAGCTATTTTGTAACCCAGTTGTCACTACCCAAAATTCACTAATGGTCGTGATGGCGCCGGACACCTTTGTTAGGAAAGTCAACTAAATTATCAATTAAATTCTCTTTTAATACCTTTAAAAATATTAGGATTTTTCCTTCCATTTTGTCATAATTAAAACAATCTCTACTTTAATTCAAATTAAGTAATAACTATTAGGACACATCTTTCGAAAATTATCCCAGAACCTAGTGTCACAAGTGCATGAGCATCTATCGATAAGGAAAATAAAATACAACATCTGTCCGAAAATACAGTGGACACGGAATGAATATAGAAATGTTGAAAGGAACTACACTAGCTGCGGGTCGCCTCGAACAATGCAACTCACCTAGTCCTAGGATCATCCCCGTTGCTACGCCCAGTAGGCTACTAGAGATACATATACATGTGTAACAAAAATGCACAGAAGTATAGTATAAGTACGTAAACAATGTGTACTCAATGAGTATCCCGCCTAATCTCGAAGAAGTAGAGATATGCTGGTCAACTTCGATACTTACTAGAGGTCAATTATCAATATCCTAGAAATGTGAGGAAAGTCATGGATTTATATAGTAGTTCTAATTCACGAAGCCGAAAAATAGGTAAATACCTTCAACAATTAATCAAAGGCTTTCAAGGTTTATTCTTTATTATCTTATCAATTTATATCAAGCCACAAAGGGCCAATTTTACATTTAAAATTCTCAAGCGAAAAATAACATGCGCAAATCATATCGAGGCGATGGCCCGATCCAACATGAATGTAAACTGTGCACTGTCGATGGTCGAACAGCCCGAACCATAGATGCATCTATTTAATCTACCGAGGCGTTCGACCTGTTCCATAAATAAACACATACCCTGCTCGTGAATCATGCATGCGATGCATGTACACATAGAGATACATGCTTAATCAGTCAATTAGGAACTTATCGGGGATATTTATCCAAATAAGATAATTTCTCTTTTTGACAATTCAGGAAAAATGACATTTAATCTCTTTTTAAATTCATTTACTAATCCTAGGTGATTTAAACAATTCAAGCTAGCAATGAGTTCAAAAATAATTCAAGTATAACATGCTTATGGGTCCTAACTACCCGGACAACAACATAATAGTAGCTACGTACGTACTCTCGTCACCTTGTGCGTACGTATCTCCCCACAAATAGGAGCACATAATCAATTATTATACATATGGGGACATTTTTCTCTTACAAGATTAGAAAGGAGACACACCTCGCTCCAAAGATCCATAACCGGCATTCCACGCCTTTCCGAAGACTCGAATCGGTGCACAAGGCTCCAACACCAGCAAATAATAATACGAATCCATTAATATATACGAAGGTACTCATTTCAATCCAATTTTATAATAATTTCTAACCCCGATCGAAAGGTTTACCAAAACGCACTCGGACTCATTTGCCCGGAAATCCGAAATTTTTCGAAGATAAAGATTACCCCTGGCCTTATGAACTCAAACATATAATTTACTCCTAATTCCATGCTCAAATTCGTGGTAAAATCCAATTTATAAACTTTCTAAATTCTCTTCCAAAAATTACTTTTTTCCATAATTTTCATGTCTAATTCCATGATATAATCTTGTGTTTAACTTGGAAATGAGTAGGAGTAACTTACCTTAACATAGATGATGAAATCCCTTATTAAAGTCAACTTTAACCATTTTAATATCAAAATTCTTCATTTTTTTCACAGATTTCACATATTTCTACATAAAAGCTTCTCGGCTACGCGTCCGGACTGCACACGCAAATCGAGACAACCAACAATGAGGTCTTCAAGGCCTCGAAAGCGCAAAAAAAGGAAGAAATCCGACGATTACCCTTTGGATCGTCACATATGAGTAGCTGCTTTTCATTTTTAATGCAATCCTCTAATTTGTAGTTGCACTGCTTGGCAAAATCTGAATTGAATCACCTCCTTTTTTGAGTCAACAAAATAAAGCATACATCATTCCTTATATGTAACAAAACTAAAGTAAGAGATCTACTTTAGTGTATAACATTCTATTTTGTAGAAGCTAAAATAAGACAAACACTATTTATAACATAAAAATTGTGTCAATAGACATATGCAACAAAACTAAAGTAAGAGATCAAATATATGCCACCAACACTCCAACGGTATTAAAAAAAATAAAAATACATCATCATTGCTAATTCTATTTTCCATTAATTTGAACTTCATTCCCTTCAGTTTTAAATATGATCATTCCTTAAATGTGGTAGATGAAATAATTAGGGGTGTGCATTCGATTTATCGATTCGATTTTGACCCTTATCGATAATTACTTATCGATTATCGATTTGTACAACTGCTTATCGTTATCGTTTCAATAAGATTCAAATTTTTCGATTTCATTTATTGATGAACCGATAACTAATAATCGATTCGATTTATCGATAAACCGATTCGAATGCACACCCCTACTAACAACTCTGAAAGACAATGCAATTTTAAATATTTCAATAGAAATTTAAAAAGGTAAAAAAATAATAATTTAAAAGCATACTACAAAATAAAAAAAAAAGAGAAAAAAAAAGAAGAAAATAAGTCTAAACGAGACAGGGCGGGGCAGGGCAAAGTTCTGACATAAGACTAAACAGGGCAAGGTGGGTCAAAAATTTAGCGGCTCAAGGGTTGCCTTGCCTCCCCTACCATGCCCTGCGCTATTTACATCCCTAAATATAGTGGGTTGATTGCTAAAATCTTCAAAGTTAAACTCATAAAGTTTAATCCTAGATCCATCTCTAGACAAAAGCACAAGAGGTAGGAGAAAAGATGTAAATAATATATAATATGTATATCAGTATATGCATGTATTACGTATCAAGAATTAATCTTACATATATTCAGCTAAAACAATAAAATAAAATACAAGCAAACAAAACAAAAGTTTATGCGGGATGAATGCTAAAAATCCTAAAGATCGAATCGTCAAATAAATTTTTTGGATCCATCTATGATGGAGTAACCCCTATGGAATGAAAGAGGTACAGCGCATGGAAGAGTATGGAAAGGAAATAGTAATGAATATCAATCAAATACGGAAAGCTGAAACATTTAAATTGGAGTAATAAAACGTACAACGCACATTGAATCTAACTAACACTGTAGGTGCCAAACTAGTAGCTTTGGTCTTCCCTAATCGGAAGGCTTGTGTCTTAGGCTCTTCAATTTGGAGTTCATTTTTTAAAATTAATAATTTATAGATATTTAATAAATATTATTTAAAATTTTTAATGTAAAAGTAGAGTTGTTCATATAAAAGGAAAGTATTTATTTCATATATATAATAAAATAATAATTTTGACTTACTTAAAAATGGGTGGAATAGTTTTTCCAATATTTCAGTTTGAGTTGATTTAACAATTCCATTTTACTTAGCATTAGATAACATGAAAAATTTACTCTACATTTCTTAATTTATCCAAGTCAATCTTTTTTTTTTTCAATCTCCTTATACTTCAGCAATCCCAATATATTTTCTGTCTCTCTCTTTAGTATTCCTTCTCACCTGTTTTTCTAATATTTCACTATTGCTCTACAAAATCTTACCTAAGATCAACTATGTCTCAAGAAAAAGATTAAGTGAATTGGCTATATTATCAATTGAAAAAGAATAATTAAAAAAAATCAATTATAATTTTTTTTATTAACAACTTGCATCTCAAAAAGTTAAAAGAATAAAATTATATATATATATATATATATATATAACTTTATATTAGAAGTTTAGGCCTCAAATTAAATGTGCTTGAGCCGCCCTTGCTTTAGCATTTAAGTGCAAGCAAGTCTTGGACCACTAGGTGTAGAATTAATTAGTTCACATTCTCCAACAAACATTAAGAAAGATTTGCTCGATTGGATGAGTTTGTTTTAACTGGTTTTTTAAGCAGAAATATTTTTAAGGCATAAATTAGAAATTCTAGCTTTTGCCTTTTGCTTTGTTTTTGTTAGTTTAACTTAAAAATTAATGCATCAAATTACTTTTTTATTTTATCCAAACACTACAAAATGGCTTAAAAGCACTTAAAATAAGTCAATTCAAACGCGCTCATAGCCGATTTGGTCAAGCTTCTTTTTGGCCAAAAGTGTTTTTTTGGCCAAAAGTGTTTTTGGCAAAAAATTGAGGTATTTGGCCAAGCTTTTTGAAGGAAAAAAATGCTTTTGTGGAGAAGCACAAAAAATAGCTTCTCTCTGAAAGCACTTTTTTGAGAAGCACTTTTGAGAAAAATACACTTAGAAATAACTTTTTAAAGCTTGGCCAAATACTAATTGCTGCTTAGAAGTGCTTTTCAAACTAATTAGCCAAACACAAACTACTTCTCACTAAAAGTACTTTTGAGAAAAACACTTTTGAAAAAAAAATACTTTTCAAAATAAGCTGATTTTTGCATCTTGGCCAAACGGGTTATTAATTAGAAGTTGTTAGGTGAACATTGAATTTTCTCCTTTGGTTAGATGAGCGACCTGTTAAATTACTAATTTATTACTCCCTCCAATTCACTTTAAGTAAATTTTTGACCTTTTTTTTGTCCATAATTTAATTTTTGATATAAAAAAGGAATTGATTTCTTTTTTTTTAAAGTTGTGTAAAGAACTTAAGAATTGTTTAATATATTTTCAATTAACAAATTAAGGTTAATATGGTCAATTTTATTGTTAATTAATGCTAAAAGGTAAATTTTTTAATATGTGTAAAAATAACCAAAAAAACTTTTGTCCTGAATTCATTAGTTTATTCATCAAGATTTTTCAAAAATTTCAGCCGAAAATGTTGAAGTTATTTAGTTCATTTGTAAAACTTTAACGCTAAATAAGCTGAAGTTATTTTTGTCCTGGATTCATTAGTTTTGTATAAAGGGTTTTCAAAAACTTCACCATAAGATGTTGAAGTTATTTAGTTCATTTGTAAAAATTTCAGCATTAAATAAGGTGATGTTTTTTTGTGCTGGATTAATTAATTTTGTCATTAAGCTTTTTCAAATACTTCAGTATAAGATGCTGAAGTTATTTAGTTTATTTATAAAAACTTCAGCACTATATAAGCTGAGGTTTTTTTAAAAAGCTGTCTAACATACTAGATAAATAATCACCTTATTCTTTCATAGTGTATTACTACTATAAAATGATCAGATTGCCAATAGTATCTAAATCATAAATTTTGGAAACAATAAACGTGAAAAGAAGTAATTATCATGAAAAAAATCACTAAGTGTGACCTTAAATTTCCCGTACGTGGAAATATTCACAAATTATTGTCTTCTAATTTACATAATATCTCATGAACTGAAGTTTCATAGCACTACCAACAATAATAGAAGAAAACGAAGGAGGAGAAGGGGGAGGAGATATGTGGCTAAAGTTATTTAAAAAGTGGGTACAAGTAAAAACTTTCTTAAAAAATGGATATATGTTATATGGAGCACAATTTTAACCTTTATATATGTCCAAAAGTAAGTGCTTTTAATTACTTTTTATCATTGTCAAACTCCACACAAACTACAAAGTGCTTAAAAGCCAATAAACACTTAAAATAAGCGAATCCAAACACTCTCTTACCAAAAGCATAGATAAGCCGAAAAATGTTTATAAGGTAGTTTGACCAGCTTATAAGTTTAGCCACACCCTCTAGAAATTCTACCAAAACTCATCATATGCAACAAGTCATAAATAATATGGTTACCCATATTATCCGCCGGTTAACTCTTTTTTTATCCGTGTTAAATATTGGTCGGATTGAATAATTTATTTATTTTTCATTACCCATTTTTTTCCCAACCATATCCGAGCCGACCTGCCCATTTGCCGCTCCTCTTTTTGATTCACTCATAATTCATCTCTTGAGACAAAGTAGGAGTTCTCTATAACTACCTTTTATATATCGTTGTAAAGATAGTTAGACACTATAAAGAAAGAACCAGAAAGATGGGCAGTACACAGAAAGAAAGAAACAGAAAAGCACCTTAAGGCATCGAAGAAGCATATTAAAATATAAGAAAATACAGTAAGAAGAACACGCAAAGAAAGTAGAAGGAATTAATAGAATCATTATTACTGTGGCATAAATTCGAATTTTCCATATGACTAAAACTGCACACCATTTAGTTTATAGTTTTCTTTGAAATAACATCAAAAGATATTCCATTCTGTTGAAGCCTATCTTGGAGGTCTGTCGGGCCAAACACAATCCCAGGAGGGAAAACACCTCCCTTTGGAAGATTGTCTCGTTGCTTGAGCAAAACGAGGGCACACTGGACTAGAATGATCGGAGTTGTCGAATAGCCAATTTCAGGTCCCATTACTCTTGCAATTATCTCCGTATCGGGTTTCTTGTTTCCTTGTGATGCAAGATTGCCATCACTATACCCTTGTCCAACAAACCACATCTTAAAATTAGCACTTGCTACTTCATCTTCAGTTGGACCTTTTTTCCTGAAATATCCAAGACTGAACACTGAAGGGAAGTTCAAGAGCAGCCACCTGCCTATACTAGTTTGACCAAAGTGACCAATGAACCAGCCAATTATAATGAAATGAACAACACCTAACTGAGATTTCGAAGCTATCTTCATACCAAAGTGAGCTGGCTTTATGCTAGATCAAAATGCCTCCCTCCTCTCAATCTGTTCAGTGCTTTCGTTAACACCAGGCAAACCACGAGGATCTTCAGCCAAACATGAAAGTGTTCTCCGTACTATAGTTGCATCCGCTGATGGTAACTTTACAGCCCAAAGCCCAATTTCCTTAAGGTGGTGCACCATTGGACCTTTAGGAGGGGGAGGACCAGAAATCTGAAACAAACGGAAAATATTAAATATTAGAGTGTGGAATAGTAAATAATACAAAAAAGAAGAATTAGCCCAAATAGCCGCTCATCTAGTCTCTTAAGCTAAAAATAGCCGACGGATGTATAATATATGTATAGTTCATGTAAAATATGCATATACCTATGTATAGTCTATGTATAATGAATAGAAAAAGTAGACAACGAATTTGACCGGCTATTTGCGTAATAATCATTTTGTATAACCGCCTAAACATTCTCCTAAATGAGGAAACCACAATTGACTGCGGACATTGACTAAAGTTTACACCTTCAAACACATAATGACTAATCAACTTCTAAGCTTTAGAGATCAATTGCTTCTTACCATACAACATTTCTCCAGTGAAACAAAAGAGTAGAGAAGATAGAATAGTTATACAAGGATTTGAAGTATGTGATTGAACAGAGCCTTTCACATTTTTCCCACAAAAATCATGGGCTACACCACACATACCCTTCATCTTTTGCGTTCAAAGCTTATAATATTTCATATGGTACCAGGGTCGAAAGTATGTAATCCCCTGTTGATGAAACATGTAACCCCAAAATCGGGTTAAGGTTGAAGGGAGGGTGTCAAGTTACTTTTGTCGAAATCTCTTTCTAAAATGTTTGAAGGTCTTAAAAGATTTTGGATCGGATGCTCGAATTCTTTCCAATCTAATTTCTGTAGAAGTTTGTATGTATCTCCGCACATACACATTGATCAACAAGACAAGTATATAAGTCATGTTATGTTATTAAATAACCAGCATTTCAACAAAAAGAAAAGATTAACAAATCTTACCACAGGACGAGGCCTCTTAGGTCTGGAGCGCCTTAGTTCCTGTAATTTGTCCGCATTAGCCACACTAAGCACCGCTGACTCGTACGTCCCTAAGTTTCCAACAATTCTCTTGTCCGATTCTAGACTAATGTAGCCTTCAATCCGATTGCAAATTGCTGGTGGTAGCCACTGTCTCGAATTGAACATCCAGCCTAATTCAGCAGGAATAGAATCAAAACCACAGGCCGAAACAATTAAAGAGCTCATTTCCACAGCCTTATCATGGTACTTCATTTCCATCCTCTCCATAAACTCGGGCTCTCCACAAATATCCAAGTAATCACAACCCGAATCAGCACAAGCCTTAACAACGGGCTCACCGTATAGACGAAATGGGCCGACACAGTTAAGGATGAGTTTAGCCTGAGAAGCGAGGTGGCGGAGAGAAGAAGGGTCGGTTGTATCGGCGGTGAAGATGGGAATTTGGGGTTGTGGATTTGAACGGGAGGCCCATTGGAGTGCATGGGAAAGTTTGGAACTGTTACGTCCCGCTATAGCTAAGCTTTTTAATGGGGAAGAGGGAATGTTGAGGAATTTGAGAGCTTCTCTAATGACGTATTTGCCTGTAAAACCTGAGGCACCTAAGATTATCACGTCGTAAGTCGGGTTTGGGTTGAGTTTTTGAGACATTTTCCTACTAGATATCGTAATACAAGGTCGATGATGCGAGTTTTTGAGATAAAGTCCAAAATAGTCCAATATATTTGGAGAAATCATCTTATTAGTCCACATTCTTTGACAAAATGACGCACTTACGGTCCAAGACTGAACTTCCGTCAGTTTTTTTCAAGAAAAAACCCACGGACACCTCACGTGATATTTTCTTTCCCTCCAAAACTTAAAGCAGTAGCGCAGAATCCCGCAAAACGAATCCTCCTGTATTGTAAGCTGCCATTGACAAAGACAGAGAATTTAACATCACAAGTTAAATGAGAAATGACAAAATCACTTAGAATTTAGAAATATAAAGTCGATGGGCTTCAAAAGCTACGGATGCAAGAATATCATTAATGGGTTTATCGGAAAAAGCCTCTCCACCTTTACGTATCTAGATTACGGGATATAATTTACCTGAAATCATGCTCCTTTCCCGCTCGTAGTACCAAGTTCATCTAAACTTAGTACTTTTGATCCAGAACATATATATTTATGCGTAAAAATTCACTAAAATTACAATAAGTAGTTGATATCATGAATTAACAATATATTAGGTTCAATACTAAAAATCTTAAGGGTTAATCTCATAAAGTCAAAATTCTTTATCCGCCTTTGCGTTCACCCATGTTCAAAGATTCCTATGGTACAATAATTATAGGGTGCACCCCTACAAGTGAAATATAAATATATATATATCACTAAATTTCAAAAATAATACTATAATTTTGAACCTTTAAAATCTGGTGGTTAAATGATAAGAGACTAAAGTTAAACTCGATAGATATAAATTCTCTAAATCCACATTTTCACAATAGTACTGCACCCATTCTCTCGAAAGTTTGCTAAAAAGGGAAGAGGCTATTATAGGTAATGACTCTAAATTCAACTAAGTCATTATGTTTATAACAAAACATTAATAAAAATGACTGCAAAGCGTGAGAACGTAAAAGTTCACAGTACTCTCTACTCATATGCTCTCAGAATCAAACATCAGATTCTATAACGAAATTCGTAACTCCATAATAATTTTAATTTTTTTCCACATTTTTAGTACTCAATATAGAAGAGATGAGATATAAAATACTAAACTAAATGGAAAATTGTATTCTAACATAAAATGGAGAACCTCCGTATTACTACCTGATGATAAACTGTGGACCAAGCAAGACCAAGCTTACAAAGAGTTTCCTTCCTTTACTCATTTTCACTAGGATTTCATTATTTTAGCTCTTTGTGTTGCGCATTTCATCTATTAGGTTTTCGATTTGAGGCTTTCACAGCTAATTAAATAGGGAGCACGGGAGAAAGACAGCCATGGGATCAAGAAGAAGTTGATCCTCTGGCTATCATTAATGGAACTTAAAGGCTTGAAATTAATCTGGCATGAGGAGGAATTGAAAGGAGCAAGTGCTAAGATTTGGTACTTTTTTTTTTCTTTTTTCTTTTTTCTTTTTATAGCAAAAATCACTCAGTTGTATCCTGAGTATAATTTGGAGTATTATTATATCTTAGATGCTTATCCCCACCCCCACATGTATTGTTCAAAATCTAATCTTCACAACCAAATTTCCTGGCACACCGCTTTGATAATTAGGTGGTAAAACTAAAAATTGATAAAACCTACTCCATTCCTCTTCCTAGACGTTCGACCAATCGGGAAAGGCAACGCCTAAGATCACGACTAGAATACGTCAGTAACAAAAAAGCGTCGAGTTAGGCAACGGGTAACACAACTTCAACTATATATAATCAAAAGAAGTTCTCAATAGGGGGGGGGGGGGGCGAAAAATGCGCTCTCTCTCTCTTTGCATCTTAGGGAAAAGATCCAAAAAGAATACATGTAAACCTACTTTCTCATCAGTTGATTAAAAAAACTACGTTCAATATTAAGAAGATCTATCATGTCTTTGTCATCTCATATATTATTCTTGTCATTTAATGTTTCGATCCGGGAGTGAATACATATGGCTATGATTTATCCTTCATCTTTGATTGAATTGTTCTAAAAGATTTTTACATCTTTTGAGTCAAACACCACCCCCACCCCATTATTAGCCTATCCACCATTTTCTGGTAGGTATTAGCTGCTTTTCGTTTTTAATGCTATCCTCTATTTTGTAGATGCTTGGCAAAATTTTTTGCAGGGAGGTTTGGTGTAATTAGTGAAGTTACTGTCTTGTGATTATGAGGTTACGGGTTCGAACCGTGAAAATAAACTCTTGCATAATTATAGGGTAAAGGTACATACAATAGATCCTTATGGTCCGACCCTTCCCTAGACCCCGCATATAACTACTCACTTTACTGCTTGTCCCCATTCAAAGTGAATCACCTCTTCTTCTTTTTTTGTTTTTGGGTCAACAAACTAAAGCATACTAAAAAAATAGATAAATATCGGACAAGACAGGAGGCATAAATTTTAATGGTATAGCTGGCATGCAAATAAAAAATTGTGAAGTAAAAAACAATGAAAAGAGAGAACAAGTGTAGTTGAGAATGGTCCATATTGTACTGTACAAAAGTTTTGTATGGTCACCTCACCATGGAAATGGACCCCAAAAATATAAACAAGTTTGTTCGTTTTGCAGTGATGCGCAGTGTAAAATTCAATAGGAAGAAGAAAGTACAATGGAGGAGTAAATGTTAAACCATCTCTTTCTCCTGGGTGACTATTGATAGATGATTAGGTATTTCAAGCTTCTAGGTTTAAGAGTCTAATCTTTTTAAATTATTAAGTTCTAAATTAATAATTCATACATATTTAATGAACTCTTTAAAATAAATACATAATTTTAATCAAAATCTAGGTTCGGTCAAACTCACAGTCGGCACTCTGACTCTGCCCAGACTATTCACAAAGGCATAAGAGGTAGGAGGAAAGACGTAAATATACAATATGTGTATCAGTATATATATGTAGTACGTATCAAGAATTAATCTTACAACAATATACAAACAAGTAAAACAAAAATTGTTTTTGTAACCCCTATTGAATGAAAGAGGTACAGTACACAGAAGAGTGGAAAGGAAATAGTAATGAATATCAATCAAATGCTGGTAGTTGAAACCTTTAAATTGGAGTAATAAAGTGTACATTGCACATCGAATGGAACTACCACATGTAGGTGCCAAAAGAGTAGCTTTGGGGGTCCATTTTTAAAAAATAATAAGTTTATAGGTATTTAAAAAATAATATTTAATACTTTTAATATAAAAGAATTTTTCATATAACAGAAAAGAATTTTTTAGATATATAAAAAATAATAATTTGACTTACTTAAAAATGGGTAGATAAAATAGTTTTTCAAATATTTCAATTTGAGTTGATTTGATAATTCCATTTACTCTTTCAATGTTTTACTCTCTTTTCCTTAATTTGTCTAAATCACTCTTTGTTTTTTCCAATCTCCTCCTTTAGAAATCCTATATATTTTCTGTCTTTCTCTTCGGATAAATTAAAAATTGAGGCCTCAAATTAAACGTGTTTGAGCCGCCCTGCTTTAGTATTACCAAAATGCAAGCAAGTCTTGGACCACCAAGTGTAGAATTAATAAATCCAGTCTTCTCCAACAGATATTATGAAAGATTAATTTGTCGGATTTCAGAAACCCATTGGTTCGCGGCAGAGTCTATTCAATTCCTCAACATTAGCTTACACATATTCAAGTCTTAGTGGGCGTTTGGCGTAAGAATTGTAAAATTCTGGAAAAAAAATTATAAAAAAAAATTAAGTAAAAATTATATTTAAAATTTTGAGTTGTGTTCGGATATGAATATAATTTTGGGCTATTTTTTAATATTTGTGAAGAATTTGAGTGGATTTTAAAAAACAGTTTTTAAGAGTTTTTAAAATTTTTGAAAAAACACCAAAGTTCATAATAGTGAAAATTGAACATTTATGGTCAAACACAAATTTCGAAAAAATTAAAATGTTTCTAAAAAAATTTAAAAAGTTCTAGCCAAACGGGCTCTTAATTAGAAACCGTTGATGAACACGATTGTTTTCCTTGGTTAGATGAGCGACTTGTTAAATCACTAATTTATATAGTAAGGAGCCTCGTAGTTGTTTACCCTTAAAAATGAATAACAATTAAATTTATACGGTGTTTTAAGGATATATGGACTAATTCAATACAAGTGATTAATGACGTTAGATAAGCAAACAAAAGATAGAGTAAATAGCCAAACCAATGATGATAGGGATTGCGAGTTTGGTTAAAGGCTTAACGAGAGACCTGCCTTTGGTTCCAAGCCCGCACTTATGAAGAATTTATGAATGAAAGCAAGAACTTTGAATAACTTTTAGAAACACAAAGAACATATATATATTGCCTTGGTATGCGTGTTACCATGTTCTTAATGAATAATTAGCTTCCTCTTTATATAGTAGGAGAATTTTATCCTAAGTACAGTTCTAGAAAAGGTAAAAATCTTCCTCTTCACTAATCATTGATCTACCGTTGATATGGACAGAGATTCACGGTCCGGTTAGACACGGATATCATGGCCCTTTGTTAATCGTGCATGGTCATTTAGCGATGCTCCTCGAGGTCTTAGAACTCGAACCAGACCCGGGGGGGAGGTCTCGATGGTTCGGAGGGCAGGTGTTTTGCTTAGGCCTTGATGCGAGAGGCTCCTGGCTTCGATTCCTATTCTATGCAGTCATATCCTTGCTTCGTTTTCCTCACCGAAAATATGGGCACTCACCGGCCTCGATTTTTATCCGTATAAAGATATTCCCCCCGTTTCTTAGATAGTAGGTTTGCCGAAACTATAAGAATCGACAGATGTTCTCCGGATCCTTATTTCATACATTACGACGAAGGAGCCGAAATGTCCCGTCAGTCGCGTCGTACTGACTTTGAACATGTGTTAATCATCAACTGGTAGCCTTCAAATGCGAAGCGTTGCCTGTTTCCCTATAAAAGTTCCCATCCTTAGTTATTTTTCTAATTTTCAACCAAACTATTACCTTCGAGCTCCCAACTATCATCAAACTTCTTTCAAACCTTCATCTTTTAATCTTTTAGTCTTCATAGTGATTTCCAGGTTTCTACCCAGACTTCTTTTAAATCTTCATACTCAGTTCTTCATCCTTCAAATTTCGCTCTTTCAAACCTTCATATTTTTTCTTTAAATCGTCAAACTTCTCCATAAAACAATGGTTAAAACATCTAAATATGTTCCTTAAAAAAATTATCTCTTCATCTTCTCAATCGGCCACTGGTACTGAGGTGGTCACTCCTAAAGTAGTTTCCCTAAAAAAGGATTCTCCCGAGGTGGCTACCAACGAACCGACTTTCGAGCCTCCTTTGAAAACATTTATTCCCAGGTTCTGCTCGATTACTCATGACTTTAAGGTTGAGAAACCCTCAAGAAAATAGGACTGGGGTGAAGGAGCATCAAGGTACATATGCTCCGTGACTGAATACGTCCTTTCCGTGGTCCGAAAGGAGTGCAATTGGGAAGGTAAGGATGTAGTATTCCCCGGGCCCGAGGATTCCATTGCTTCCCATATGGGGGGTTATTTAAAATTTTATACTTACCCCTTCACACTGTGCCCGGTGGATCCGATTATTCTAGATTTTTGCAAGAGGTGCGAAATGTGCCTCGGGCAAATCCACCCATCTCCATGGAGGATCGTGATCCTCCTTTGTTACTTCATGAATAAGAATGAGTCATGTTGATTCACCATCAATCATCTACTCCGTTTATCAGTCCCCAAAATTTTCGAAGCGGACTAATCAAGCTTACTCACCGAGCCAGCAAGGCTCCATTTTTCAGCATTGATGAAGATCGAGATCGGGGCTGGCCGGGATGCTTCGTTCGGGTGAATAATGAAGACTTTATTCACCTCGAGTTCATGTCATTCCTTAAGAAGTGGATTGCATCTCGTAAGTTCAGTCTCTCCTTAAACATCAATTCTTTCCTCAATTTCTTTTTTCTGATTCATACGTGTGGTTGTGCAGCTGTCGCCCGGGCTCCGAAAGCTGTCCCCCGGTTAAAGTAATGGATCGAGTGTATCTCTACACAGATGATGTACTCCAAGCGTGCATGGTGCAAACTTTCGTATGGATGATGGGAGGCTCGTTCTCATGGTAAGGTCTCCCTCTAAATAGTTAATAATATGCTTCTAACTTTCATTATAGTGACTCCCCCCCCCCCAATTGTAGGTTTGCCTAAGACTATCGAACTTAGGCCATTAGAAGAGGACGAGGACATGTCCTAGTCCGTTGATCCTTCCACTAGGGGGCAACCTGGAGATGCCGTAGGGGAAAAGAAGAAGAAGAAAAGAAAGGCTTCAGGCTTCCCAGCCCCGTGGTGAAGCCAATGAAAATAGTGGCTCGTAAGCTTAAAAAGTGCTCCAGTTCTGGGGTGATGGGTTCTGATTCGCTTCTTCAGATCAAGGACGAGTCCGAGGGAGACAACATTTTTTTTGCCCATGCAGTGACCCTTCCTGGGGAGGGGGGATGGCAGCCAAGGGGGAGATTCGTGAGGCCAGTCTCCCTTAAACTCGGGAGATTGATTTGGAGACGAGGGCTGAGACTGTGAGCACGTGATTTTTGCCCCAAGCAATATACAAAAATAATTTTTGATTGAAATTTATTGATTATTGCGTAGAAGTATCAGTGTTTGTTTATATTTGTTGAAAATAAAGTAAAGAAAATTAAAACACAAATACAATTTGAATTAATTAGAAAATACCAAAAATGTAAGATAATTACAAAGAAAATTAGAAAATCAAAAGAAAAGTACAAAATACAAAATACAAGGGAAAAATACATTGAGAATAAATACGGAAGAAAATAAATATAAAATACAAGAAAATACAGAAAAATAATAAATAAATATAATTTGGAAATATAAAAATAAGGTATAATATAATATAATACAAAATATCAAGGTATTTCGGCCAAAATCACAAAATTCTAGCCCAATTAACACCCAAATAGACCTGGCCCAAATGAATTAATACCGGTCTGTCTATATACAAGACCTAACGACGACGTTTCAACTAAGAAGATCTGGACAGTTGATAATTTAAATCAAACGGACGAAATAAGTGGTGGCCTTATAATTAAAACGACATCGTTATTTGAAATAATCAGGGCCTCATAATTAAAACGACATCTAATTGATCTAACGGATAAAAGTAGGGTCTCACTTAAACTAAACGACACCGCTAATCAAAACAATCGCAGCTGTCCAATTAATTGATCTAACGGACGAAAGGAAGACCTAACTAAAACCACACGACACCATTTAGTGGCCAAATTAATCCTGGCCATTAGTTTACTCTAATACAACGGCTGAGGATCAATGTTACACGTTTAATATATCTAAACTCATCTGTTCAGTCTCTCATTATACACTTCACATTTCGGAGACCAAAAACCCTAGCCGCCCTCATTTCCCTTTCCCCTCTCCACACAAGCCACCGGAACCCTACCGGTGGTCTGCTTATGGCCATCTTCTCCGGCCAAACCTCTAACCCCTGAACCTCCCCCTCCTCCTCTATCACCCCATCACACTAGCCCCGTCAAAATCCCCCTCTTCCTCCACAGATCTTGAAATACAGGTCGCCCGAACCCTAATCGGCGACCACTAACTTATAAAACAGCCTCCGCCCTTAACACCCTAAGATCACCCTGAACTCCTCTTTCACCCCATCCAAACCCCATCCCTCGAATCTTAGCCCATGGTTTCGAATATCAAAAAATATTCCGCTGGAACCCTACTCCAGCGGATACCCCCAAACCAAAACCTTCACAAATCTAGCCCTAGGCCTTTAAATCACCACTCTTTAACAACAAACAAGACTCCGAAAGTCTGTCTAGAAGTTCAACGGTCAAAAGAGACTCAAGGTCTCTGAACAACCGAAAAATCAAGAATCAAGGAGAAAAATGAAGCAAGATGAAGGAAAAGAAGGAAAAAAGAAGAAAGAAAGAAAAAGAAAAAAAAATCAAAAAGCTAAGTAACCCTGAACCTATTTTTGTCTCCACTGTACTTCATAATATTCTTATGTCTTCATTATTTGCTAAGCCTGGACCTATTGCATGTTTGAAAGTCTTCTGTGTGTATTTGAAATTGTCTGAATACTCTCTTTTTCTGATTATAGTCATTTGTTAAATCACATGCTCTGTAGTCGTTTAATATTCTTGCTTGATAGATCTTGTTCGACTAAATGTTTTGATTAATTGGAGTCAACCATTATTAAACTTTTTCCCTGAGTCCTGATTAATTAAGGGTTTAGTCGTAATTAGGATTATACTTGCAAGATTATCTGAAACTGGCTATTATTACAATATGGTTTTAATGCTTGACTCTTCTGAATTTCTGAGTACTTAATCATATTAGGGCTATGTGTGTAAATGTTTAATGTTTGCTATTATTGCAAAAAAGTTTGACTTTTGACTTGTTATTTGTGGCTATTTTTGTAAAGTGGTTAGTTTTGAAAGTGTTTACTTAGTCTGAACTGGTTATAATATAAAGGTCAAGTCTCAGGGGTTATTTGTTAAATATTGACTCAAATCTTGACTACTCAAGGTCTTAGCTAAACCTAAGGTTGGTCGGGTAAATACATACAAGACACAGGGGTAAAAGGGGAATGGAAAATGGTAGTCTGAGAATAATCTAGAAATAATAAGGGCACAAATGACAAATGGACAAGGTTTTGGTATTATTAGCTGAACAATAAAGGGCAATTCAGGTAGAGTTAAATGGTAAATAGGTAATAAACCTTAACAAGTGAGGGTAACAAAGGCATTAACGCCTAAAAGAATGATAGAGAATACCCTAGAACCTTCTAGCAGGGGTTCAAGTGTATTCCTGTCAAAATAACTTAGACTAAAGTGAAATAATTCAAAAAGAGTAGGGGTGGGAAATTTGAATATTTAATTCAAATTTCCCTCTCATTCAACTCTATAAATAGGCCCCTTTAGGCCTTATTTCAAAGGTTCAGAAGATTTAACATACTGAAATACATTAATACACTGAAATACTATTACTGTTTCATTGCAGTTAGTTCGAGTGGTATTTTGGGACTTCTGTTCCTTGTTCTTCATCTGTTGATTGGATTCGCCGGGTTTTCTACTTGCTTGGTCGAATTCTCTGGGTTATCTGTTCTGAAGTTGTACTTGTTGTTGTGATAATTTGCCTCTACTGCTGTTGATATTTAGTTGCTGCTTATCGCTGATTTCTCTTCTCCTTCATACTTTAGAACTCATTGTTTCCTCTCGTTTGATCAAGTACACCACTACCTCTCGAAGATGTAACTGAAATGCCTTGAAGGAAATGAAAATTGCTGATTAGTTCTATTTTTAATTATATTTTTGTTTTTGTCATAGCTGTAGATATTTAGATTTTATGTAATTCATTAGGATTTGGGTTGTAATAAGGACTGGACTGAACAAACCGACTTCAAAATTAAAGTAGTAGAAGATAATACTGAAGTAAATACACTGAATAGATTAGTTAAAATAATCACCTTAATCCAAAACTAAAACTGGTTAAAACCTAGTCGATTCACTCGTAGATTTGTCGTTATACTAAAATCATAAGTGTAATACAAGAGTTCCTAGACATTTGTTAATTGAATTTTGAATCAGTATCGATTAATTCGAAAAAGCATGAGTTAGTTGTATTTTAAATCGTGTAAATGTCTTAGCATTACTGAAATTGTTTAGCTATGAAACTTATGTCAAACTTTGTGATATGGCGTAAAAAATAGTAATCTGAATATGAATGAAGCGCAAATGGTAATTTGAATGTGTTGAGTTGAAGGTTTAGAATAATATTCTCATTTAAACAAAACAATAGAGAAAATCTATATTGTGTAACAGCAACAAGTTGATTAAACTAGTGTTAAATTCGATGTTTCAAATTCACAAATTGCAGTAGGTAAGGTTTAATTAAGTGATTGTTCTAGGCTGCCCATAAAGCACAACATTCACATTCGCCATGTATAAATCAAACAAAAAACGAGAAGAAGATAAAATAGGAGCCACAAACCGAAGCGTGGCATTGTTTTGTGATCCGGTGAAGATTGGCGGAACCTCATTCAACTAAGGAGTTGACACCCCTAGGTCGGAAAGTTACACTATATATATTACTAGATAATTTTAGTTATTTTATGTATATTTACTATACGTAGATATATCTAATTTTTTTTATATTTTGACATCCTTGATGAAAATTCTGACTCCGCCAGTTACTCACGGGAGATACTAAAGTTGATTCCTTTTCCTGTTCATCAAACTACAAAACAAACATGTGAAAGCGAACAATTACCTAATTGTACTCAATTATTTTTCTTCACCTTTCTACTGAATTATTATAGGATAATGATGTGCACCAATATGATCGCAGCAGCGCCTTATTCTTTTAATATAAGCATATGTTTCTACATAAATCATTCTTCAATTCCTCCCATTTGCACCAACCAATCCATCAAGATGTCTAATTCTAGTGTCAACTCTGCAAAGCCAGTTCACATATTATTTCTCCCAAGTGGTTTAGGAGTTGGACAAATGGTTCCATTTTTTCGACTAGCTTCCATGTTAGCTTCACAGAAATGTAAAATCACCTTCATCACAATGAAACTTGAACTCTTTACTACAACGTCGAAATTTATTACCAACTTTTTCTCCAATTACCCTGAAATCAAGCAACTAGATTTTCATATTCTTCCTTTGAATACCTCAACTTCCAAGATTAATGATCCTTTCATCAGACAAATTGATGCCATTAGTAACTCACTTCACCAGCTCGGCCCTCTGATAGATTCTTTGAATGAACCAGTTTCTGCAATTGTCTCCGACTTCATTATTGCATCTAGCCTTTCACAAGTTTCTACTAATCTCAGCATTCCTCTTTACATTATCTCAACAACATCAGCTAAATTTTACACTACTGTAGCTTACCTTCCAGTACTGATGTCCGAAAATCCTACTGCATTTGAAAACCTTTCGAGCAATGTTGAGATCCCAGGTTTAGGATCAGTTCCAAAATCAAGCGTCCCTCGTTCATGGCTAGATGATTCACCATCAAACTATGTCTTGAAAGTCTACTTGCTGCCAAATGCTCGAGCTCTCCCTCAAGTGACCGGTGTTTTTCTGAACACCTTTGACTGGTTTGAACCAGAAACAATTGCTGCCCTCGATGAAGGAAGAGTAACAAGTTCTCTTCCACTTGTTTTACCTGTTGGTCCTGTGGGAAATAACAAGCTAGGAGAAGACAATCAGTGTTCATGGTTAGATGAACAACCTGCTGAATCAGTTGTATATGTAAACTTTGGAACTAGAGAGCCGATTTCTTCACAACAATTAAGAGAAATAGGAGAAGGACTAGAGATATGTGGATATAAATTTATATGGGTGCTAAAACAAGAGCTTCTGGAGTTGTTTGGGGGTACAGTCCTGGAGGAGATGGAAAAGAAAGGGAAAATAGTGAAAGCAGGGGAGTATGAGGAAGCCATTATAGAACATCCAGCCATTGGACTTTACATGAACCAGTGTGAATGGGATTCAGTGATGAATGCAGCTTGGTCAGGAGTACCAATGCTGGCATGGCCACAACATGGTGATCAAAAGTTGAATGCAGAAGTTGTAGAGAAGGCGGGATTGGGAAGGTGGGTAAAAGAATGGGGTTGGGGCGAGGAAAATCTAGTAAATGGTGAGGAGATTGCAGAGATCGTGAAAAACTTGATGGGAAATGTTCATATGAAGGTTAAGGCTATGAAAGTGAGGGATCAGGCCAGAAAGGCCAAGGAAATCGGAGGGAGCTCCGAGAAGAAGCTCAGGAAATTCATCGAAATGTTAAAAGCAGAAGAAAAATGAAGTATCTGACCATCAGAATAAAAATGTATACCTTATTGTAAATGGAACTTGTCTGTTGTTAAAGCCAAAATATTCATAGCATTTGAACAGACCACAACGAATTGTCAAAACAAAATAAATCTTATCCAGTTACCTCAAAACGTTAAAGAAGGAAAGCGGAATATGGACAGAGATTCTGGAGATAGTTTTGGAAGGAAAACGGTGAGGAAACGCCTGGGATTCTGGAGATAGTTTTGGAAGGAAAAATGGTGAGGAAACGCCTTAGGGCATTCAGAGAGCATAATAAAACTACAGAAAATACAATCAGAAGAGAACACACAAAGAAAGCAAAAGATTTGTAGAATTATTCGCCCTTAGGCATAAATTCAAATGTTCCCATATGACAAACTGCACGGAACTACCATTTAGTTAGATAGTGTTCTTTGAAATAACATCAAAAGATATTCCATTCTGTTGAAGCCTGTCTTGGAGGTCTGTCGCACCAAAAACAATCCCAGGGGGGTAAACACCTCCCTTTGGAAGATTATTACGTTCCTTGAGCAGAATAAGGGCACACTGGACAAGAATGATAGGAGTGGTCAAATAACCAATCTCAGGTCCCATTACTCTTGTAATTATCTCCGTATCGGGTTTCCTGTTTCCTTCTGATGCAAGACTAACGTCACTAAACCCGTGTCCGACAAACCACATCTTAAAGGTAGCACTTGCCACTTCATCTTCAGTTGGACCTTTTTTCCTGAACCATCCAAGACTGAACAATGAAGGGAATTTCAAGAGCAGCCATCTGCCGATACCACTTTTACCAAAGAGACCAATGAAAACGCCAACGGTAATGAAACGAATAACTCCTAACAGAGATTTCGAAGCTATCTTCACACCAAAGTGAGCTGGCTTTATGGTTGACCAAAAAGCCTCCCTCCTCTCAATCTGTTCAGTGCTTTCACTAACACCAGGTAAACCACCAGGATTTTCAGCCAAACATGTAAGTGTTCTCCGCACTACAATTGCATCTGCTGATGGTAGCTTTACAGCCCAAACACCAACTTCCTTTAGGTGGTCCAGCAATGGACCTTTAGGAGGACGAGGACCAAGAATCTGGGACAAACAGGAAAATATTGGAGAGTGAGAGAGAGAGAGATAAAATGTGTCGCAGATCTAATGTGTTATTTAATAGTGAAGGCATGAATGATGTTGTCCCCATAGTTGCGTGGTACATACATATGGCCATGTGCAATATAATATTTAGTAAATACTGCAGGTAACAAATATGCGCCGAGGGTCGATTGGAAACAGCCTCTCTGCCCTCTCGGGTAGAGGTAAGGCTTGTCTACATATTACCCTCCCTAGACCTCACCTTGTGGGAATATACTGAGTTGTTGTTGTTGTTGTTGCAGGTATCAAATATATAGAGTCCATTTAACAATGAATATCTATTACATATACATACTGATTCATGTCATATACATCGATCATAAGGTTTATGAATCCCCGTCATTCAAATATTTATGCTATCCATCATAAGGTTTATGAATCCTTACCTTATCAACATCACAAATATTGACTACAACATGTGTACTACAGAAACAGTTAAATTGGGTTCTCAAAGTTCCAAATGTAAAATACATGTGTATAACATTCTGCAAATGAGGAAACGACCTTAATGTAATTGACTTCGGATTTTGACTAAAAATCACATGTTCACATAATGACCAATTGACTTCTAAACTGTTAAGGATCAATTGCTTCTTAACCTGCAACATACTGTTAAGGATCAATTGCTTCTTAACCTGCAACATTTCTCTCTTGGAACAAAAGAATAGTGAAGATAGAAAGTTATGCAACGATTTGACATATGTTGTTGTTTCAAGCCTTCCCGGGGCAGAGCATATAATCGTTTCTAGGTCTCTGCATTATTTCCACTGCGTTCAAATCTAATTCCACTAGATTTTCTCATTATCCATGAAATCTTTTGAAAGACAAAATCATTTCTCAAATTAGCATCCTCTCTACAGCCTATGTACCATCACTCCCTGCCACCTAATCGGCCCACCACAAGACTAGATAGTAGTGCTGCATCAAATAGTTGTTGGATGTGGCAAGTAGACTGATGGAACTATTCTTTGTAATGTTTACCTGTGCTTGCCTCAATAGAGGAAAGAAAATAGAAACGATAACACGAAGCATGAAACTAGAGATTCTCATGGCAGTAGTCACATTTTAATACCACCTACAGATTACAATCCAGCTGTTTTTGGGTCGTAAGAACAGAAAACATTCTACAATCCAAATTTCTTCTTATTTATAAGGTAATCTACAATCCAACTTTATAAGTATTAATCAATCGTCCCATGATACAAGATTTAAGTGTCAACTAGTTAAAGTCAAAGAGGGATTATTGCCCGCTAAAAACACAATTCCAGTACATCTGTTTCCATTTCATGCTATCTAGTCGACCATTTAGATTTACCTAAAATTTCCCCCACAAGAATGCATAAGTTGCGAGAAACCCTGAATTATGGCAAGCCAGATCTAAGTTTATCATTAACACATAAATGATGTATATTTTCTCCACATTAGTGTAAGGGCTTTAAAAAAGGGGTTCACAGTTCACACAAATCTTGAGCTATTTCACCCATAGCCTTAAGGTTTTGTGTTGGATGCTCAAATTGTTTCACATGGTATCGAGTCAACATTTGGTAAGCGCATTCACGGGCTCATAATCCCACGTTCTAGTTCACAAAGAGGGTGTAAAGTCATATTTGTCCTACATGAGGAGTGTACTTTCAGAAAAGTTCATAAAAGTCTAGGACTACTGCACGCATAGTCTTAAAAGTTTTTTGGGTTGGATGCATAGATTCTTTCCTATCAACTTCATTAATAACTTGTAAAGATCTTCATACATATTGGTTTACATTTGACACGAGTGTATCAGTCATGTTGTGTTGTTGACTAACAAGCCTTTCAATTTTCTACTACTATAATGCTTAGAAGTTACAGGTGGTTAAATAAACTAAAATTTTACCTCTCTAACTGGATAACTAGCACTGATGACCTTGTTACATTTGGATATTTTAGTAAGCAAATGAAATCTTACCACAGGACGAGGCCTCTTGGGCCTGGAGCGCCTGAGCTCCTGTAATTTGTCCGCGTTAGCCACACCAAGCACCGCTGACTCATACGTCGCGAAGTTTCCAACAATTCTCTTGTCCGATTCCAGACTAAGGTAGGCTTCAACCTGATTAGGAACAGCCGGCGGTAGCCACTGTCTCGAATTGAACATCAAGCCCAATTCAGCAGGCACAGAGTCAAACCCACAAGCCGAAACAATCAACGATCCCATATCCACAGCCTTATCATGGTACTTCACTTCCATCCTCTCCATAAACTCAGGCTCCCCACAAATATCCAAGTAATCGCAACCGGAATCAGTACAGGCCTCAACGACGGACTCACCGTACAGACGAAACGGACCGACACAATTAAGAATGATCTTAGCCTGAGAAGCGAGGTGGCGGAGAGAAGATGGGTCGGTGGTGTCGGCGGTGAGGATTGGAATTTGAGGTGGTGGGTTTGGACGGGCGGCCCATTGGAGAGCCTGGGAAAGTTTGGAACTGTTACGTCCCGCTATAGCTAAGCTTTTTAATGGGGAAGATGGAACGTTGAGGAATTTGAGAGCTTCTCTAATGACGTATTTGCCTGTAAAACCTGAGGCTCCCAAGATTATCACGTCGTAAGTCGGGCTTGGACTGACATTTTGAGACATTTTCCGATCAAAAATCAAATACTAGTTGAATAGTCTGATTCGATGTCGTATTTGGGTTGCTAATCAGTGAAGAGATCACAGAGAGGGACTAGAAATGCGTGCCTTTTTAACTACCAAGATCCCGTGATTCTGTTTTCTGTCA
>JASVEL010002369.1:0-61901 GCA_032618575.1 Nicotiana noctiflora | reverse complement strand
TTAGTTCTATTTTTAATTATATTTTTGTTTTTGTCATAGCTGTAGATATTTAGATTTTATGTAATTCATTAGGATTTGGGTTGTAATAAGGACTGGACTGAACAAACCGACTTCAAAATTAAAGTAGTAGAAGATAATACTGAAGTAAATACACTGAATAGATTAGTTAAAATAATCACCTTAATCCAAAACTAAAACTGGTTAAAACCTAGTCGATTCACTCGTAGATTTGTCGTTATACTAAAATCATAAGTGTAATACAAGAGTTCCTAGACATTTGTTAATTGAATTTTGAATCAGTATCGATTAATTCGAAAAAGCATGAGTTAGTTGTATTTTAAATCGTGTAAATGTCTTAGCATTACTGAAATTGTTTAGCTATGAAACTTATGTCAAACTTTGTGATATGGCGTAAAAAATAGTAATCTGAATATGAATGAAGCGCAAATGGTAATTTGAATGTGTTGAGTTGAAGGTTTAGAATAATATTCTCATTTAAACAAAACAATAGAGAAAATCTATATTGTGTAACAGCAACAAGTTGATTAAACTAGTGTTAAATTCGATGTTTCAAATTCACAAATTGCAGTAGGTAAGGTTTAATTAAGTGATTGTTCTAGGCTGCCCATAAAGCACAACATTCACATTCGCCATGTATAAATCAAACAAAAAACGAGAAGAAGATAAAATAGGAGCCACAAACCGAAGCGTGGCATTGTTTTGTGATCCGGTGAAGATTGGCGGAACCTCATTCAACTAAGGAGTTGACACCCCTAGGTCGGAAAGTTACACTATATATATTACTAGATAATTTTAGTTATTTTATGTATATTTACTATACGTAGATATATCTAATTTTTTTTATATTTTGACATCCTTGATGAAAATTCTGACTCCGCCAGTTACTCACGGGAGATACTAAAGTTGATTCCTTTTCCTGTTCATCAAACTACAAAACAAACATGTGAAAGCGAACAATTACCTAATTGTACTCAATTATTTTTCTTCACCTTTCTACTGAATTATTATAGGATAATGATGTGCACCAATATGATCGCAGCAGCGCCTTATTCTTTTAATATAAGCATATGTTTCTACATAAATCATTCTTCAATTCCTCCCATTTGCACCCACCAATCCATCAAGATGTCTAATTCTAGTGTCAACTCTGCAAAGCCAGTTCACATATTATTTCTCCCAAGTGGTTTAGGAGTTGGACAAATGGTTCCATTTTTTCGACTAGCTTCCATGTTAGCTTCACAGAAATGTAAAATCACCTTCATCACAATGAAACTTGAACTCTTTACTACAACGTCGAAATTTATTACCAACTTTTTCTCCAATTACCCTGAAATCAAGCAACTAGATTTTCATATTCTTCCTTTGAATACCTCAACTTCCAAGATTAATGATCCTTTCATCAGACAAATTGATGCCATTAGTAACTCACTTCACCAGCTCGGCCCTCTGATAGATTCTTTGAATGAACCAGTTTCTGCAATTGTCTCCGACTTCATTATTGCATCTAGCCTTTCACAAGTTTCTACTAATCTCAGCATTCCTCTTTACATTATCTCAACAACATCAGCTAAATTTTACACTACTGTAGCTTACCTTCCAGTACTGATGTCCGAAAATCCTACTGCATTTGAAAACCTTTCGAGCAATGTTGAGATCCCAGGTTTAGGATCAGTTCCAAAATCAAGCGTCCCTCGTTCATGGCTAGATGATTCACCATCAAACTATGTCTTGAAAGTCTACTTGCTGCCAAATGCTCGAGCTCTCCCTCAAGTGACCGGTGTTTTTCTGAACACCTTTGACTGGTTTGAACCAGAAACAATTGCTGCCCTCGATGAAGGAAGAGTAACAAGTTCTCTTCCACTTGTTTTACCTGTTGGTCCTGTGGGAAATAACAAGCTAGGAGAAGACAATCAGTGTTCATGGTTAGATGAACAACCTGCTGAATCAGTTGTATATGTAAACTTTGGAACTAGAGAGCCGATTTCTTCACAACAATTAAGAGAAATAGGAGAAGGACTAGAGATATGTGGATATAAATTTATATGGGTGCTAAAACAAGAGCTTCTGGAGTTGTTTGGGGGTACAGTCCTGGAGGAGATGGAAAAGAAAGGGAAAATAGTGAAAGCAGGGGAGTATGAGGAAGCCATTATAGAACATCCAGCCATTGGACTTTACATGAACCAGTGTGAATGGGATTCAGTGATGAATGCAGCTTGGTCAGGAGTACCAATGCTGGCATGGCCACAACATGGTGATCAAAAGTTGAATGCAGAAGTTGTAGAGAAGGCGGGATTGGGAAGGTGGGTAAAAGAATGGGGTTGGGGCGAGGAAAATCTAGTAAATGGTGAGGAGATTGCAGAGATCGTGAAAAACTTGATGGGAAATGTTCATATGAAGGTTAAGGCTATGAAAGTGAGGGATCAGGCCAGAAAGGCCAAGGAAATCGGAGGGAGCTCCGAGAAGAAGCTCAGGAAATTCATCGAAATGTTAAAAGCAGAAGAAAAATGAAGTATCTGACCATCAGAATAAAAATGTATACCTTATTGTAAATGGAACTTGTCTGTTGTTAAAGCCAAAATATTCATAGCATTTGAACAGACCACAACGAATTGTCAAAACAAAATAAATCTTATCCAGTTACCTCAAAACGTTAAAGAAGGAAAGCGGAATATGGACAGAGATTCTGGAGATAGTTTTGGAAGGAAAACGGTGAGGAAACGCCTGGGATTCTGGAGATAGTTTTGGAAGGAAAAATGGTGAGGAAACGCCTTAGGGCATTCAGAGAGCATAATAAAACTACAGAAAATACAATCAGAAGAGAACACACAAAGAAAGCAAAAGATTTGTAGAATTATTCGCCCTTAGGCATAAATTCAAATGTTCCCATATGACAAACTGCACGGAACTACCATTTAGTTAGATAGTGTTCTTTGAAATAACATCAAAAGATATTCCATTCTGTTGAAGCCTGTCTTGGAGGTCTGTCGCACCAAAAACAATCCCAGGGGGGTAAACACCTCCCTTTGGAAGATTATTACGTTCCTTGAGCAGAATAAGGGCACACTGGACAAGAATGATAGGAGTGGTCAAATAACCAATCTCAGGTCCCATTACTCTTGTAATTATCTCCGTATCGGGTTTCCTGTTTCCTTCTGATGCAAGACTAACGTCACTAAACCCGTGTCCGACAAACCACATCTTAAAGGTAGCACTTGCCACTTCATCTTCAGTTGGACCTTTTTTCCTGAACCATCCAAGACTGAACAATGAAGGGAATTTCAAGAGCAGCCATCTGCCGATACCACTTTTACCAAAGAGACCAATGAAAACGCCAACGGTAATGAAACGAATAACTCCTAACAGAGATTTCGAAGCTATCTTCACACCAAAGTGAGCTGGCTTTATGGTTGACCAAAAAGCCTCCCTCCTCTCAATCTGTTCAGTGCTTTCACTAACACCAGGTAAACCACCAGGATTTTCAGCCAAACATGTAAGTGTTCTCCGCACTACAATTGCATCTGCTGATGGTAGCTTTACAGCCCAAACACCAACTTCCTTTAGGTGGTCCAGCAATGGACCTTTAGGAGGACGAGGACCAAGAATCTGGGACAAACAGGAAAATATTGGAGAGTGAGAGAGAGAGAGATAAAATGTGTCGCAGATCTAATGTGTTATTTAATAGTGAAGGCATGAATGATGTTGTCCCCATAGTTGCGTGGTACATACATATGGCCATGTGCAATATAATATTTAGTAAATACTGCAGGTAACAAATATGCGCCGAGGGTCGATTGGAAACAGCCTCTCTGCCCTCTCGGGTAGAGGTAAGGCTTGTCTACATATTACCCTCCCTAGACCTCACCTTGTGGGAATATACTGAGTTGTTGTTGTTGTTGTTGCAGGTATCAAATATATAGAGTCCATTTAACAATGAATATCTATTACATATACATACTGATTCATGTCATATACATCGATCATAAGGTTTATGAATCCCCGTCATTCAAATATTTATGCTATCCATCATAAGGTTTATGAATCCTTACCTTATCAACATCACAAATATTGACTACAACATGTGTACTACAGAAACAGTTAAATTGGGTTCTCAAAGTTCCAAATGTAAAATACATGTGTATAACATTCTGCAAATGAGGAAACGACCTTAATGTAATTGACTTCGGATTTTGACTAAAAATCACATGTTCACATAATGACCAATTGACTTCTAAACTGTTAAGGATCAATTGCTTCTTAACCTGCAACATACTGTTAAGGATCAATTGCTTCTTAACCTGCAACATTTCTCTCTTGGAACAAAAGAATAGTGAAGATAGAAAGTTATGCAACGATTTGACATATGTTGTTGTTTCAAGCCTTCCCGGGGCAGAGCATATAATCGTTTCTAGGTCTCTGCATTATTTCCACTGCGTTCAAATCTAATTCCACTAGATTTTCTCATTATCCATGAAATCTTTTGAAAGACAAAATCATTTCTCAAATTAGCATCCTCTCTACAGCCTATGTACCATCACTCCCTGCCACCTAATCGGCCCACCACAAGACTAGATAGTAGTGCTGCATCAAATAGTTGTTGGATGTGGCAAGTAGACTGATGGAACTATTCTTTGTAATGTTTACCTGTGCTTGCCTCAATAGAGGAAAGAAAATAGAAACGATAACACGAAGCATGAAACTAGAGATTCTCATGGCAGTAGTCACATTTTAATACCACCTACAGATTACAATCCAGCTGTTTTTGGGTCGTAAGAACAGAAAACATTCTACAATCCAAATTTCTTCTTATTTATAAGGTAATCTACAATCCAACTTTATAAGTATTAATCAATCGTCCCATGATACAAGATTTAAGTGTCAACTAGTTAAAGTCAAAGAGGGATTATTGCCCGCTAAAAACACAATTCCAGTACATCTGTTTCCATTTCATGCTATCTAGTCGACCATTTAGATTTACCTAAAATTTCCCCCACAAGAATGCATAAGTTGCGAGAAACCCTGAATTATGGCAAGCCAGATCTAAGTTTATCATTAACACATAAATGATGTATATTTTCTCCACATTAGTGTAAGGGCTTTAAAAAAGGGGTTCACAGTTCACACAAATCTTGAGCTATTTCACCCATAGCCTTAAGGTTTTGTGTTGGATGCTCAAATTGTTTCACATGGTATCGAGTCAACATTTGGTAAGCGCATTCACGGGCTCATAATCCCACGTTCTAGTTCACAAAGAGGGTGTAAAGTCATATTTGTCCTACATGAGGAGTGTACTTTCAGAAAAGTTCATAAAAGTCTAGGACTACTGCACGCATAGTCTTAAAAGTTTTTTGGGTTGGATGCATAGATTCTTTCCTATCAACTTCATTAATAACTTGTAAAGATCTTCATACATATTGGTTTACATTTGACACGAGTGTATCAGTCATGTTGTGTTGTTGACTAACAAGCCTTTCAATTTTCTACTACTATAATGCTTAGAAGTTACAGGTGGTTAAATAAACTAAAATTTTACCTCTCTAACTGGATAACTAGCACTGATGACCTTGTTACATTTGGATATTTTAGTAAGCAAATGAAATCTTACCACAGGACGAGGCCTCTTGGGCCTGGAGCGCCTGAGCTCCTGTAATTTGTCCGCGTTAGCCACACCAAGCACCGCTGACTCATACGTCGCGAAGTTTCCAACAATTCTCTTGTCCGATTCCAGACTAAGGTAGGCTTCAACCTGATTAGGAACAGCCGGCGGTAGCCACTGTCTCGAATTGAACATCAAGCCCAATTCAGCAGGCACAGAGTCAAACCCACAAGCCGAAACAATCAACGATCCCATATCCACAGCCTTATCATGGTACTTCACTTCCATCCTCTCCATAAACTCAGGCTCCCCACAAATATCCAAGTAATCGCAACCGGAATCAGTACAGGCCTCAACGACGGACTCACCGTACAGACGAAACGGACCGACACAATTAAGAATGATCTTAGCCTGAGAAGCGAGGTGGCGGAGAGAAGATGGGTCGGTGGTGTCGGCGGTGAGGATTGGAATTTGAGGTGGTGGGTTTGGACGGGCGGCCCATTGGAGAGCCTGGGAAAGTTTGGAACTGTTACGTCCCGCTATAGCTAAGCTTTTTAATGGGGAAGATGGAACGTTGAGGAATTTGAGAGCTTCTCTAATGACGTATTTGCCTGTAAAACCTGAGGCTCCCAAGATTATCACGTCGTAAGTCGGGCTTGGACTGACATTTTGAGACATTTTCCGATCAAAAATCAAATACTAGTTGAATAGTCTGATTCGATGTCGTATTTGGGTTGCTAATCAGTGAAGAGATCACAGAGAGGGACTAGAAATGCGTGCCTTTTTAACTACCAAGATCCCGTGATTCTGTTTTCTGTCAATAACTAGTGGAGTGCTGCCCGGACTAAGCCCGGGCCCAATAATTCTTTAAAAAAGTTGTTAGAAGAAGCAACAGTAAGCAAATAAAAGAAGCAATAACATTTCACAGTAACAAAATTTGAGATAAGTCCAACTGTTAAGCTTCGACTTTTATTCTATAAGAAACTATTGTTAGGATTCTACGTCTCGTTAGTCGTTACTGAGATTGTATAGAAAACTTGTCTGTATGGAACAAAGTACAATAGTTATGGTTGATAACTACATATTCAACTGGGTGAGACATCTGCATAAGTGAATAACATCATACATGATTTCTGTAATATCCCTGTTTCAAAATTTGTATTATTACCAAGGATTGTATTGGAAAAATTCCGCCTTTCATCAATACCATTACTTATGATAACCGCTTACAAAAAAGCTGACAAAATCATAGACAACTTTGACCAAGATTGGTTCTACCAGAAG
Source organism: Nicotiana noctiflora (assembly GCA_032618575.1). NCBI lineage: Eukaryota > Viridiplantae > Streptophyta > Magnoliopsida > Solanales > Solanaceae > Nicotiana > Nicotiana noctiflora. The sequence goes on along the minus strand of JASVEL010002369.1, from coordinate 55,003 downwards.
TTCTGTTGTGTGCAATAACATGCTTATCAATGCTGCCTAGAAGTAGAGTGCTCATTGGACGTCAACTTTTGAGTACAACCTTTGTACTGCAAACACAATGAAAGTAAGAAAAAGCTAACACATCAGTAGAAGATAGAAGAGTCTTTTGCAAACATGGAAAGAGGAAGATGAATCTTAATTGTTTAACAACTGTTGAAAAAGTGATGTTAACCAAGAAGATGTACTATTCCTCATGTCCATGTTATACTATAAAAGATTCATCCTTTGTGTCTTTGTATTTCCTGAATCTACATACCCTGAAAGAAGGTAAAAATTTTATTCAGCAATAGAAGATATTTGTCACCCATATCAAAAGAGACAAAGGATGAAAAAGAAACAAATAAAAACGAAATCACATGAAGATTTTGTGAGTTGAAAAAAGAACCAACGAAAGAGAATAAAAGAGAGAGAAATCTACAGAAAATGTGAAGAAAGAAAAAGAGAACGAGACCTCTCAGAAGTAAGTAAAAGGGCTATTAGCTACTGGACTAAAATATTGTACAATAAAACTTCAGCAACTTTCACAGTACAACAAAAGTTCATGTAGGGAGAAGATACAAAAAGGAAACTTTAGTAACAGTTTGGAGCAATATGATAAAGGAGATGTTGATCATGAATTAAAGGAAAGGCCAGTATTTTTTATCAAAAAATTAAAGAGAATCATTTCAACTAATATTTAGCATTGTTAAAAAAGTTTATTTGGATAGTTAGAGATTCCATTTTTCTTTTTTTTTTAGTTCTTGAAATTCAGCAAAGTAAACCCAGTATCTTCCAAACATCATCCTCGCTATTGCCTTACCTCTTTCACTTTTAAATCTTAAGGTAGGACCACCCCATAAAAGCAAATTTTGACCTTTTTATACAATTTTAATGTGGAATTTTATAGCCAATACATAACAATCAGCGATGAGACAGAAGGTTATAATAGTATTATGAGGTTAAACAATTCACATATTTAGCCAAGGCCAAAGAGCCTCCCCTGAACTCCAATGTCTGCTATATTCACATGGGATATAAATACCTCTAAGGAGCTTTAATCATTTTGATTTTTAAAACTTGCTATGACATGTCTTAATTAAACAAGGTTATCAAACCAAAGAGGTGTTTGCTCCAACTAATAGACTGTTGAATATGCTCGCTCCAACTAATAGAATGTTGAATATGCTCCGTAGTATAAAACTTTACAACTAACATCAATACCATCAGAAGATGTTGGGTCTATAGTGTCATATATTAAATGAATTGAGGGAACTCATTTTTGGGGAGAAGGCAATAATTGAATAAAAGAGCCTAAGCCGTTCGTTTAAGTACTTCCTTTTCAAAGGAATTCTCAGGAACTTGCAGTACATCCCTTAGCCATCATACACCGGGGAAACTAAATAAATTATAGAAAATTACTAAAAGAGGTAGCAGCAAGAACAGTTAGAGAATCAAAATTAAAATAAAATCCAAGCAATCTAATTGGATGTAATTTCAAAGCAATGGATATATGAGAAGAAAAACGTTATTGTAATGCCTGCAATTTGTTATATTGAAGCAATAATTAGAAAAACTTTAATGAACATCAGTATTGCAACTAAGAATCTTTCATGAACATTGTTCACATTTTCAAATTTTATTTAAAAAGTTTTCAGAAGTAAATTCATCAGGCTGAAACTATAACTAAAGTTAATTGAAAAGCGGATAATAAAATAAGAGAACTAATTTCCTTATGAAGAACGATATTTGACCATAAATTAGACCTACCGCCATTGTTGTCCTCTGCGATAGCAGTGTTAACTCATACAATGGATGCAATACATCGGGAACACTCCAGGACTGGAAAAGATTATTAACAGCATTTTGTCAGAAAATTGAGAGGGAGAAGAAGAGTCTTATGTAACTAACAAATTAACACACCTCTAGATCCATATGTTCAACTATGTGAATGATTGAACCACCCCGCTTCCTCACAGGGTCGTATCAGATACCCACTTGGAAACAGTTCTGCTCTCACAAAATTCTGCAGCGGTGACATGCTAGGACCATTCTGAGTGGTGTTCAATGATATCTCACATACATAGAGTTGAAATTTGAGCAATTTATAACATGAGTTAACAAGGAAAAATGGACAGTTACTATTTCTTATTTGGTCAGTTTACAAGGAATGGCCAGAGTAATAAGTGCATAGAGCTGAAACAAGTTACAAAAGTATATTCAATGAAGCTGAAGTTTTGTGATACACACATGAACAAAAGTAAGACCGGATATGAACTTTCTAAAAGTAACCTGCATGTATAGCAACTTAATGGTTCCACCGCTCCCAGTAGACATCACATTGAGAATATCCACCGCTCGGCACTCACGGAACTATGATGGCCGATGTTTAAGGGTCCCAGCAACCTTGATTAAGGAAAGCATAGTTACACCTTGAATTCTAATAAAAATGTTGAATTGATCAAGTTATTCAGGATGACACTTACTTTTGTAGGCTCTAGATCCACAAGTCCACAAGCACATGAGGTTACTCTTGAGCAACTATGAGAAATAGCAGTGATTCCAATGGTATCCGGACCAGGCTGCAGTCATCAGTCATGAAAGAGAGATATTCTTAAAAATAAGAGTCACATGATTTTGTGTGCATATATAGCTATTATATAATTAAATAAGGTACATATAAGTGTACACGTGATCAAATCCTCTAAAATGTCACAGGTAGAGATTTATCTTAAAATGTAAAGCTTCTACTGATGTGATTTATTGACGCAATTATGTAAACGGAGCTGCTAAAACTTAGATTTTTGATGAGCCTGACAACATAAACGGAGCAAGATGAATGAGTAAGAAATATCTTCATATTTTAACTAAAACAAAAGTGATTATGATTAATTGATGATTAAATAAAGAGGAAGGAAGCAAGAAAATTTAGTGCAGAGAGGATTTTTACCGTGCGGCTCTTTTTGCCAAGAGTTTTTTTGATTTGGCACCGGGTGTCCGAGTCTCTTCGAGGCTCGACTAATCCCGGGGGTGCACAGGCCCTCGGCAAGGAGTTTCCCGCAAGTGCACCACGGTTAATTCAAGTTTTACCCAGTCCGATGGCCCTCAGAAATTGTTTGCACCCGGTGGGTTTCGAACTTGAGACCTTAAAAGGGAGCAAACCCCAAGGCTCAAGTCAATTGCCGCCAGGCCAACCCATGAGGGTTTTTTTGCCAAGAGTTTTAAAAGATAATAATGTAAGAAAATAATGCCATGAAAGCGCAAGTCTAAAACATTTACAATTAATAAACTGTGAATAAAGGAGTCATTTACCTAGTTAATAAATCGTTAACAATGTGAACATGGAGAAGGCACAAGCACAGTTTCTAGGATTGACAGCAACAAATGCTGGAAGAATATGTGAATGACCACATTATAAGCATAATTTCTGGCCCGCGTTGCGGCCCAATATTGTAAAAATTCGTATAGCATTCTCATTTTGATTGTTTCAGTAAGAGAATTAATTAATCTTGATCACCTTTATATTTTTTACATGAATTTTTATAGAAAAAGAAGAGACCAAAAAATGTACATAATATGGAATCAAATATAGATAGTGTTGCATACTGATCGTTTCATACTAATACATTTCTTTAGGAACACGATTGTTCTAAGTTGTACAAAAGTCAATTCAGGGATATGTTCTTGCAAAAAAAGACATGAGAGTAATCTATTTACATATAAACTATTTACATATTGACACGATATGATGCAAGGCACCTGAAGATATTATACATTAAGTTACTATAATTTACCATAGCTGGCGATATTTGTCATCTCAAATGCGACTTCTTCATCCTCAAGGCTAAAACCTTTCACATAAGCATATTAAATATTCCTAATTATTAACATGTAAGAAGATTCAGACCCCACTTGTGAGAAATTACTAGGCTTATTGTTATTGTAAAAAGACTTAAGCCGGACTATAGAGGCATAAGAAAGTACAGAAAAAATGATAAGAAATTCATTAAGTACTGTGCGGTGAATGCTGCTGTTAATTAATTTTTTGCAGCTTGCCCGAAGCGAATAACCATGAAACTCTATGTTACAATATATATACCTTGAATTGTTAGCTTAGCTGGAACTTCAGTTGAACAAGAATAACCAAATATATAACGAAGGTGCAACAAGAATGCACACTTGATACTCTTCTTTATTAGTAGTATATAATCAAGAAAGAACATAAACAAATCTATAGTCTTGAAAATTCAGCAAATTATGAAGTTATACATACAATGATGTTGATGAACTGCCTCCTGCAAGGTACCCAAACATGCAATCATTTTTACTACTCATGCAATGCTACAAACATCTAAAATTCCAGTAAACTAAGAAAATTTCAGGACTTAATTTCTTGCACGTGGAATTTATTTCAAAGATTTTTATGTTTTTTTAGTCCTAAAGGTAAATGACAAACAGCAATAGAACATCATCAACCACACCATAGTGGTTGGTTTACTTTCTTGACAGGATTAGAACTACTTAAACCTATGTATTTGCTGAATTTTTTACAATACTAACATCATAAAATTAATCATCAGTTTTGCTTATAGTAGATGTTGTAAATCAATACCTGCCTTACGCATAAAAGTTAAAATTTAATATTGCCACGCGCCTAGTATCTTGATTAATACAGGAATCTCAATTCTGCAGGGCCGATGTTCTATCTCTAAAATATTCCTGATATTGACTCAATAATTAGTACTATCAATTCTGCTACTTGTAAAGTCTTTCTCCCCAGATAACGAATTTTGCTTGGTCTTCCCTAGAGTTAGGAGACATTATTTCACAGTTGCACAACTATTTCAATAATGTTAAGAAGCTTAAATAATTTTATAATTTGTGAAGCAGAACTTCAAATAGTTATGCATACGAAACTCCACAGAAGGGCACAATGAAAATTCAAAAAATAAAGTAACAAGTGGGACGCAACATCTAAATGGAATGTTTTATAAAAATCACATTTGGATTGTTTAAGGCATAGCGTCAAACACCCTGATTGCGATTAATATGCAATTACAACTCAGTTAACCCCAATATATCTGTTTCAAATTTTGTAGAATCTGGTTTCAAGTTAACAGTGAAAAGTGGTCGAATAATATTATGTATTAAAATCAATTGGCAGAAACAATAACAGTTACTTAATTCAGCTCTCAGTTGAGACATGAAAAAGCTAAGAAAATAGAATTGGAACATGAAAACATATATCAAATCATCACAAAGTCGATAAAATAAAGAATGAGAAGTAGAGGAAACACAAAACCAAGAGAGAAGAAAAATTAGGACGTCACGTTCTAGGTAGTATCACTAAAGCACCGAAGGTTTCTTGTGCGCATGCGGGGAAAAAAAATACAAAGTACCTTTCAATAGCCCTTTAAAAGAGTTATTCCCTTCCGTTAATGGGGAGTTGCTTCCTAATATAATTGAAAAAACATGAAATAGATTTAAAAAATCAACAATAAATGACAACATGATTAAGAGCAGTACTTACACGACTCTATGCAGAACACGATTATATGTTGAACATCCAACTCCCATAATATAGAGCAAATCTGAAATAAACCTTCAGCAACAAATGTTGTCCGTTAAGGAGCTCACTTTTAGGTCTGTCCTCCACCAACAATCAGCACAAATCACTAATTTTTGCAATAATTTAAGGTGAATAAATTTGAAGCTGCGAAATATGGAACAAACACTTAAAGCATATTCCTCTTCTACCTAGGATAGAAGGCCATATATAGAATATGTGAAGGATGATACTGATAAAAGAGGCTTTCTGTGACTATCTTTAGCTAAATATTCGCCTTCTAGAACATGCTATCTCCACATGATACTCTTATTTTCATGGTAAGTTTGACTTAAATTTTATGCTTGAGCCATCCATTTGTTGTCTCGAGATGGAATTTACTCCCTTAATAAGTTTTTCAGATATTTATCATCCAACTTTAGAAGAAGACAACTATTTTCGCTTTTTAGATTCAAATTTCATGAACATAGAAGCCGAGTTAAGTTCACATAATTATATTATGCAAGTTACACTTTTCAGTGGCTTCTATTTACTTGCAAACAAGATCAAAGAATTTGAAAAGTGGTCTAAAAACTGCCGCAGCTTGAAAAAAAGAGGAGTACGTGCTTAAATCGTAAAATTGTCTGTCCGCATGTCCTTGCCGTTTCTATTATCTCTAACCTATAGAAATATTTTTCTGTGATAACTAACTTAGTATTTAAGATAAAACATATGTCAGTCAAATTTCCAACTAATTCACCTGTAGATGCCTCACAAGGAAAATCATTTTCTAACCCAAAAAAAAGATTCTCAATTCTTACTGAAATATGTAACCTTTAACATTGGGGGTATGAGGGTATCAACTTGGCTTGTGCGGCGATTGGAACCCAATTATTAAACGGAACTTTCTCGAAAGAAAAAAGAGACACATAGAGGTATTATCTAGATGCACAACCAGTCATATTAACAAGAACTAAGATGGTGGCTATTACATAGACAAAATAGAAGTAGACAAATAGAAAACGAAAGTTGAAAGGAAAAGGAAAAGGACTCACAGTCGATTTGTAGAAAGGGTCACGGATCCAGCTGGGTTCTCAGCAGAACCTGCTTTTTTCAGACTCTGGGAAAACTTGCGTTCTTCACTGCTTCGTCAGATATGGAAAGAGACAATCGTGAGAAAAAGATAGTTGGAAACGAACAAACCTGAAATGATCAACCTAATATACACAGCTTTAAATCCAAAACTCCAACACCAAATGAAGAAAATCAAGAGAGAATAATAAGAGATTTGTAGTCTAGCAAGAGGAGTCTTCAAGATAGAGCATGGAGAGATGAGAAATTGAAAAATTGACTGACACTTACAATACGTGTTTGACAAAGAAAAGCACACCACAACAAGCTTAAAACAGAGGTCAGATAGAATTCCCCAAATAACCCTAGCAAGACCGTGAGGTAGGAATATTTTCAAAAATACCCCTAAAAGCAGGACGACGAAGAGGAGCTTATTCCCGCTTCTAAATAGTAGGAATATTCATTTTAGTCACACATTCAAACATGGTTCTATGGTGTAGTGGTTAGCACTTTGGACTTTGAATCCAGCGACCTGGGTTCGACTCCCAGTAGGACCTTATGCTTCTTTTTTTCCTTTATTTTGTCCCTCTCTTTTTTTGTTGTTCCTTTATCTTTTCCTATTCATTTTACAGCTTCCTTGGATGGTTGTTACTTGTTACTATATTATATCGTATTGTTTCAATATTTATTTTGATTGTTACTTCAATTTTATTGTATCATATCGTTAAATTCGTCGTTATGTAACGAGGGAAAGTACCACTATATGGAACGACCAATTTGAATTTGGTGTGATTGCATTATTTCCTTATATTTTTTTCCCATTTTGTCCTTTCATATTATTAGATAATCCTATTTTATCCGTTACCTTACCTTTTTGGATAAAAATTCTATCTCATATCTTACTTTTTTTTATTATAGATATTGCAAGTTTATTTTTCATGTTGTTGGTGCATGGCATCATAAAATAGAGAAAAATAATACAATATATCCAAACATTATATACATAAATGTCCTGTTTTTACTATAATATACGAAACAATATAAAACAATAAATAACAATCATGCAAAAAAAATTGTTACTCTAAAAGTCACTCAAATGTCATGTTTTTAGAATTGTGATATGGCCTATCTGATCAAACATTTTAGAATTAATTAAATTGAAGAATTTGCTATATGCATTGGATTCTTCTCAATACACTACTTTGTTCTTGTTTGACCAAAAAGAGCTAAATATTTTATTAAAGTAATTAATAATAAAAATAGAGGGTGAATCTTAATCAAACTAATTAACCCTAGGTCTAAGTATATTAAGTACGAGAATCGAATGAGACCGATTAAATATTAAGTACGAGAATCGAATAACACTTTGTAGAATGATTAAAAGACATCAAACGTAAATGACAATCTTACATTATTGATACATTGTTCCATACATGTAAGAGCAAAGAAGATAAGGAATGAATATCATTGATAACTACGCGATCTATTTTTATTGGTTCAGCAATAAAGATTACCAAGGTTTTTCACTCAAAATGTAGGCTTCTACTTTGTTGTTGAAGGTCTCCTCCAAATTATTTTGTTCCCTTTTCTCCGCTGGAACTCTCCTCCTTCTTGCTTTCCTACCTATATATATATATATATATATATATATATATATATATATATATATATATATATATATATATATATATATATATATATATATATATATATATATATATATATATATATATATATATATATATATATATATATCTCACAAATCTTCCCCTTTATCCAACGGTCTTTACCCAGCATACCCCTTTTCGACTATACTCTTCTTTACTTGCTAAAGCGTTATGTCATATATTCTATCGTGCAAGCCTTTCGATGGCTTGATCTCGATAGTGGCTGAGATATTCGTCGCCATTATGCCTTATGAGCACGACTAGAGCTTGGTCGATCCCTTACCATTCCTTCTGTAAGGCCCCAGAAAATTTCGCTAAGTAATATAGGATTCTGTGGTGCCACGTAGGCTAATTATTATATTTTATGTGCTATGAACGTGATGGACATCAATTAGACTTGATAAATATGAGTATGAGTCTTATGGTAAGTGGTATGAGGTCCAAATGGAAGCCCAAGTGTAAGCCAAATGGGAAAATTTTCGAAATAGGCCAAAATTTCAAATGGATTCGCATATAGCTCCACTTCAAAGGATCATATATAATTATGTATAAGGTTTTATGTGGTGTATAGCATATCAAATGAAAGCCCTTTGAGTCTAGTTTCCAACGCTTCAAACCGTTCGTCATTTGGACATTCCTACACAAAGTTATGATCAAATTACCAAAGGCTGGAAAATGCTGTCTTGTGTCAAATGTGCGACCGCATTCCTGTCGCATTGTTAACTTTGCGGTCGCATTTCTACCGCAAATTGAACCCGAGAAGCCTAGTTAATTCTTCTATTTTTATAGCCCGACCCCATTTCAATATATAGGCTTTGGGGTTCATTTTGGGGTCATTTCTTAGTGATTTTAGAGAGAGGTGAGAGTATTTTAGAGAGAGAAGGAGGAACCTAACATCTAAATCATCCAAATATTGCATCAATCTTCAAGAATCAAGAACCCAATAGCAAGTTCTTCATCTAAGAGGTAAGATTCTATACCCTAGGGTTTAATTTCGAGTTTGGTGTATAAGATGAGTTATTGAGGTATGATTCTTGGGTTTATTAGTATTGTGTATACATGCATGTACAATTTAGGTTTATGGGAAGATTGTTTAACTTAAATAACTAAAGATTGGGTTAGGGAATGAAGGAAGTCTTAAAAGAGGATTCGAAATCAAGATGCTCAACTAGTGTTTGATAAATTGTTCAAATGAGCTAGTTTCATGAATATCTTTCTAATATGTGTTTAATTTTGTTATGTTTCGTAGTAGATTGGAATTGCTAGAGTTTTTGGAGTGTTGTAGTAACTTAAGGAAAGCTCAATCGAGGTATGTATGGCTAACTTTGATTCTTGTGAAATCGCCCTTATGTGTGCAATTCGTTTGGCATGTGTTAATTTGAGAGATTGTGTGTAATTTGTTGATTTTGTTGTTGGGTATCAAATTGATGTTAAACTACATGTGGTGTGGTATGAAATATGAATTGAAAGATAACAAGGGAATTGGAATTGGTGAAGAATTGTGAATAATGGTTAGGATGGCCTTTATGGCACCTTGTGGAAAAGAAACGAAACACTTGAGAATTGGTTTATTGTTGAAAGAGGCGAAGCACTTGAATTGTGGAAAATTGTTGAACATACTTGTGTGAATATTTTTTATTATGGAAATATTGTAACTTGGTTGTGATATTGGCTTGATAAGTAATTGAGAACATGGAACAATGTGCAAGTTGCTTATTTGAATTTGTTGAAATTGTGTGTAGTACCTTATCTGTTGTTTGAAATTGTTGTGTTTTAAACTGTAAGGCGGGGTCGTGTTGCGCGCCGCAACGTGAGGAAATAAGGTGTGGGTTGGGGTGATAAGGGTGGCCGAGGTAATAAGGGTGGTCCGGGGCAATAAGGATGGAAAGCGATCGAAATCGCTATTGAAAATTGATACAAAAATCAATGATGTGAAATTGTGAAAGGAGACAGGCAGGAGAGTTTGCAACCTGGGGGGCACTGATTGCCCCTATGTTTGACTACTTGCAATCTGTGTGGTTGATTGGTTGTTGTTCTATTTGTTTACCTCGAACGTGTTTGTGTTGAGGCTTATCTGAAATGAGTAAAAGGTGGAAAACATGGTTGGGTGGCTTGATTAGTTTTGATGTAATTTAATGGCTTGAGTTTACTTGGGACAAAGTTTGTCCATACATACCAGTACAATTCAAGTGTACTGACGTCCCTTTTGCCAGGGACGCTACATTCGTATTATGATTGTAGGTGAATCAGTAGCAGGTACTTCAGCTCATCGGCAGTAGCATCCTTCATCTTCCACTGCCCGTTTTGGTGAGCCCCTTTCCTTTCGCGGCCCTACGTGGCTCATGCCACTCTTGTTTAGACTTTATTTTGATTTTGTGTAAGGTATAGCCGGAGCCTTGTTACCGGCAAGTATTGTATAGTCCTTTGTATCCTAGAGGTTCCGTAGACATGTAAACTGTGGGATTCGAGGCTCATGTATATATTATGTTGGGCGTTGTAAAAACTGTAAACTTGTTAATGAATCACTCGCATGGTTATGTTTTTATATTGTGAAATCAGTTATAATTGGTAAGGTATTTGGTTAATGAGAAATAATCAACACAGGGTAACACATGGGAATGAAAGACACCCAAGTCCGCTTGATTGGGGCTACCCGGTCAGGCGCCGGTCATGTCCCTCGATTTGGGGCGTGACAAACTTGGTATCAGAGCCTAAGGTTTTTAAGTGTCCTAGGATGTCTCGGAGCCGTGTCTAGTAGTGCCCTTCTTATCGGTGTGTTGTCGACCACATCATATAAGTTGGGGGCTGCACGGGCATTTAGGAATTTACCCATTTCTTTGATATTCCAGATCGTGCGATATGGCTCAAGATATGGAGCTAATTTCCTCTCTAAGTATTAACCTCAATATTGGTAATTTTGATACCATAATCTATGAATTTGAAGCGTGTAAGGTGAGATTTATCTCACCATTAAGTCCAAGTGGATCATCCAAGGACTTGTTAGAAGAATGTGTTGAGCCATGGAGTGATTGGTAGAACTTGTTGTTAAGGAGAGTACCCTTGTTCCTACTAATGTCACTGCACCCCGGATCATGTAGTATATCATCAGGTATGTACGACTAAAACCCCGTCTCTTAGAAATTAAGCTTCCATGGTGTCCGCGTAAATGTTGTAGGTTCAAAATATAATTGATGCAGTATTCATTTTGTTATGTTAAGCGAATTATTGTTGTGAAAATATATGCAGGAGGCACTTCTTCATTTGTTTAATATATTATTCTTAGTAGATGAGGATATGTATAGAATGTGAACTATGTGCTAAAATGACTAGACTTCAAGTCAAGTTTAAATAGATATTTTGATGCCAAATTTTGTGAGAAAACTTGTTATGGTTGATTCTTCCAAATTGTTCTTATGTGTACCAAATGGATTTGATTGATTGTGACTAGTTGATGGTAATATACAAAGATATTTGGAAGCAAAGAAAGTGAATGTGTAAATGTGGTAAGATTGAACTTTGGATTCTTGTTGTGATTGATACTTTACATGAATTGGTGTTGTGACCCGATGTTTGTGAAATATGCATTCCATTATGATCAATGTGCTATTATTGACAACATAAAATCGGTGCAAGGGGTATGAATCATGCATTGAAATGTGAAGGCCTTAAATTGAAATTGAAGCAGCATATATTAAATAAAACTGTGTGAAGTCCTCTGTGCATAGACATGTTGAAATAAGTCAAATGCTTTTGAGAAACAAAATGTAGACAATGTGTCGAGAACTCGAAATGAAATTGTACCTGGTGATACTTGTGACATGAGGGAATATGAAACAGATTATGATGTTGATGTGAAATATGAGAAAATGATGTGAAATGTGAGGAACAAGAGATTGTGTTATGAAATGTGGCCTAGTGCCAAGTCTGATGTGATAATTATGGCCCTAAGAGTCGATGGACAAATATACGTGAAAATGGTATGATTCTTTTATTTGATAATGTGGTGATCATTTAAAGTGTTTAATTCGTAATTGTGATTTCCTTATTATTGTATGAAGCACATAGGTGTATAATCTGATATGTGAACCCTACGGAAGGGCTATGATATGCATCCTATAGGTATGGAACTTATGTGAAAACTATGTGATCCATTTTATTTGGTAATGTGGTGATTGTTTAAACTTTTTGTTAAACCCTTATGATTTCCTTGCCCTTGCATAGATATATTCTTAAAAAGAATCCAAATTACAAAATAGTTCATGCACATGCTCTTTTAATGAGACGTATTATTTACAAATTCTCCCGATCACAGTTCTTGTATGTACAACCTCCTATGGAATTGACCTCTATAATTGTGTTCCTGAATTGAGTTATAACACTATTGATATTTCCTACTTGTTTTTCCTAAATTCTCAACAAAGGACTATTCCCGATGAATTTCTTACAGAAACGTCTCATTTAAATTGACAACATCTGCTCACTTGTGCCTATACATGCACCATTGTAAAGTTTGTACATGTGGTGCCAAGTTCCATGCAAAGTATTCAAGATTTGTGATCTTTCCCGAGTCACTCTTTTTCTCAGTTGTGTATATGGCTTATATGGCTTGAGCTGCCAATCTACTCTCTTGCAAGTAACATCATGAAAACCTTCTTACTATCAAGAAACGTAAAAGCATGCATCTACACTTATCCTACAAGTACATGTCAATTGAAATGGTCACTGTGTGCATAAAATTTTTCTGAAAATTGAGATCTTCGCATCCCATCATAGGAAGATCTTGTGTCGCCATAATTTTGGTTTCCACTTGAGATATCCCGTAGTAAGTAGCTCACTTGGTTTCTAGTGTTGTGGTTGCCCGTGATGTAGAATTGTATTGCAGTTTGGAAGATAGTATAACATAGGCATGTCCAACTCATAACGAATGATTATTCTCTCTTTATGTCTCCACAATGTTTTAATCGTATTCCTTATTTAGTGAATTCATTGTGCTAGTTCCCTACACTTGTACGACAACGATAAGAGAACATTCCCTTCTATGTATCACTATGACACTTCCTTTTTTCAAGTCAAAACCTATGGAGATCTCATCATGAACATTTGCAAACCTTCAGCGATTATTGTGCATTGTCTCATTGTGTTTGGTTTTCTTCACACCCTCAACTTCTAGAATTATGGACTATGTCATTGTCATGTGTGGAGAGTTTTACTACCCTTGGTATCTCACCTTCTTGGCTAGATATGAGTGTTATTTTCCTTCTCCCTGGAGCGTCGTGTTAACTATTAGAACCATCTAACCAATTCATGATTTTGCCCCAATATCAAGATTTCCTAGCTATTGAGTTTCACTCGTGGAAGTTCGAGATTAGATGACTTAGGATTTTTGTACATATCATGAACATGTTGATTTGAATGAAAAAAAAATGGTCGTAATTTTTTTAGTTCCCTCATATATGATCAATTACCAAAAAGTGTTAAGTTGTCTAGAATATGGTAATCTCATAAGCGTTCAATTATTTTCATCCTTATAGGCTTGTGGCATAGATTCCGTTCGTCAAGTAATGTTAAGAGTGTAATTTAACTTCGTGTATTTTGAATCCCATATCACATTCAAAGTGCTAGAGTATTCCTATTCGGGGTCGACGGATTTTCCCTACACTTTAGAAAATGAGTGGTTCACGTACTTGAGTATTCCTCCTTTATGGTTCCTATTTCCCATGTACTACTTACTCTTATTCGTCATTTGTGTATTAATTGAGGTAGTCATAATGATTAACCATGTTAGTATTGTTAGTAGTAACATTTTCTGTCTCTTAGTATACAACCTCATAAAGTACTCTACCCAGTGCATTAATGGATTCTTGAAGAACTCCAGTCTGATCTTGAACTTTGTTGTTCCTCATTGATTAGATCCCGATCCATTGAGCATTGTAAGTTTAGACGAGTCAAAGATGAAGCTTTACAGTGTGGTCACATATATGTTGGGTAGGTAATTTTATGGTCAGTTTATGAAAGCACATCTTAGGGTAATTATTAAGGGTCATCAAGGGTTTAGTGTGAGTGTACCCCTAAAAATGTTATGTGAGTTGATAATAAAAGTAATATGACTGTATTACACATTAGGTTGCAATAGGTGTATGATATTCCTCATAATTGTTCCTCATGTACTTTGTGTTTCCATATGCTTATGTCTAAGAAGATAGTGATGAAAAAAAAATGTGGGTATGAATTGACTTGATTGAACCATATAATCATGGTAATATCCTATATGATGCACTACTAGCAAGACTGATGATGGTTTGGCTTCATATGGACTGTTGATTGAAATAAAATTATATTCTTGTTGATGAACACCTTTGCGATTACATTAATGGCTGGTAAGGACTATTATGAATACATGATTGTTTGTTTACTATGAACTGACATCCTTGATGGTATGATGCCAAGTTATGGAATTGTGGGTTATTTTTGTTATCATGAATTGCAATATCCAGTGGAGTGAAAATTGTACTGTGGAAGTTATAAAAAGGTAAAGTCAATGGATAGTTATCTCATGCAAGATGTTATCTGTCATCTTTATTATGTATGTTTGGGAGTTGATATTATTTTTGAGAAGGTGTTATGATAATGCTTGTAAGTCGATAATGTCGCGTAGAAGGATAAATGTGTCGTGGAAGGAAAGTACTTTCGTTTGATTGAATACCAGTTAGTTTTGACTTGGAATGTACCATATAGGTATTTTGATGTAAAACTGTGTAGTCCATGTTCTGGTATCCATATGTTAATGTAGTTCTTATAATACCGGGACTAGGATTGTGGATATATACATTGTGGTGCTATGTACAGTTGTGGATGTGTGGTTAAGAAGATTTTGGTGATTCTCTGGCAGGTGGATAGGCCTAGTTACAAAGGAAACTCTGCCGAAATTTCTGAAAAATTTAGGAGTTTGTGAAAATTTTGAGACTGGAGGTAGGTTAGAAAAGAGATGTGTGTTGTTAAAGTGTTTGTGGAAGACTATACTCCTCATTCGAGGACGAATGATCCTAAGGGGGGAGAATGTAAGGCCCCAGAAAATTTCGCTAAGTAATATAGGATTCTGTGGTGCCACGTAGGCTAATTATTATATTTTATGTGCTATGAACGTGATGGACATCAATTAGACTTGATAAATATGAGTATGAGTCTTATGGTAAGTGGTATGAGGTCCAAATGGAAGCCCAAGTGTAAGCCAAATGGGAAAATTTTCGAAATAGGCCAAAATTTCAAATGGATTCGCATATAGCTCCACTTCAAAGGATCATATATAATTATGTATAAGGTTTTATGTGGTGTATAACATATCAAATGAAAGCCCTTTGAGTCTAGTTTCCAACGCTTCAAACCGTTCGTCATTTGGACATTCCTACACAAAGTTATGATCAAATTACCAAAGGCTGGAAAATGTTGTCTTGTGTCAAATGTGCGACCGCATTCCTGTCGCATTGTTAACTTTGCGGTCGCATTTCTACCGCAAATTGAACCCGAGAAGCCTAGTTAATTCTTCTATTTTTATAGCCCGACCCCATTTTAATATATAGGCTTTGGGGTTCATTTTGGGGTCATTTCTTAGTGATTTTAGAGAGAGGTGAGAGTATTTTAGAGAGAGAAGGAGGAACCTAACATCTAAATCATCCAAATATTGCATCAATCTTCAAGAATCAAGAACCCAATAGCAAGTTCTTCATCTAAGAGGTAAGATTCTATACCCTAGGGTTTAATTTCGAGTTTGGTGTATAAGATGAGTTATTGAGGTATGATTCTTGGGTTTATTAGTATTGTGTATACATGCATGTACAATTTAGGTTTATGGGAAGATTGTTTAACTTAAATAACTAAAGATTGGGTTAGGGAATGAAGGAAGTCTTAAAAGGGGATTCGAAATCAAGATGCTCAACTAGTGTTTGATAAATTGTTCAAATGAGCTAGTTTCATGAATATCTTTCTAATATGTGTTTAATTTTGTTATGTTTCGTAGTAGATTGGAATTGCTAGAGTTTTTGGAGTGTTGTAGTAACTTAAGGATAGCTCAATCGAGGTATGTATGGCTAACTTTGATTCTTGTGAAATCGCCCTTATGTGTGCAATTCGTTTGGCATGTGTTAATTTGAGAGATTGTGTGTAATTTGTTGATTTTGTTGTTGGGTATCAAATTGATGTTAAACTACATGTGGTGTGGTATGAAATATGAATTGAAAGATAACAAGGGAATTGGAATTGGTGAAGAATTGTGAATAATGGTTAGGATGGCCTTTATGGCACCTTGTGGAAAAGAAACGAAACACTTGAGAATTGGTTTATTGTTGAAAGAGACGAAGCACTTGAATTGTGGAAAATTGTTGAACATACTTGTGTGAATATTTTTTATTATGGAAATATTGTAACTTGGTTGTGATATTGGCTTGATAAGTAATTGAGAACATGGAACAATGTGCAAGTTGCTTATTTGAATTTGTTGAAATTGTGTGTAGTACCTTATCTGTTGTTTGAAATTGTTGTGTTTTAAACTGTAAGGTGGGATCGGGTTGCGCGCCGCAACATGAAGAAATAAGGTGTGGGTTGGGGTGATAAGGGTGGCCGAGGTAATAAGGGTGGTCAGGGGTAATAAGGATGGAAAGCGATCGAAATCGCTATTGAAAATTGATACAAAAATCAATGATGTGAAATTGTGAAAGGAGACAACAGGAGAGTTTGCAACCTGGGGGGCACTGATTGCCCCTATGTTTGACTACTTGCAATCTGTGTGGTTGATTGGTTGTTGTTCTATTTGTTTACCTCGAACGTGTTTGTGTTGAGGCTTATCTGAAATGAGTAAAAGGTGGAAAACATGGTTGGCTGGCTTGATTAGTTTTGATGTAATTTAATGGCTTGAGTTTACTTGGGACAAAGTTTGTCCATACATACCAATACAATTCAAGTGTACTGACGTCCCTTTTGCCGGGGACGCTACATTCGTATTATGATTGTAGGTGAATCAGTAGCAGGTACTTCAGCTCATCGGCAGTAGCATCCTTCATCTTCCACTGCCCGTTTTGGTGAGCCCCTTTCCTTTCGCGGCCCTACGTGGCTCATGCCACTCTTGTTTAGACTTTATTTTGATTTTGTGTAAGGTATAGCCGGAGCCTTGTTACCGGCAAGTATTGTATAGTCCTTTGTATCCTAGAGGTTCCGTAGACATGTAAACTGTGGGATTCGAGGCTCATGTATATATTATGTTGGGCGTTGTAAAAACTGTAAACTTGTTAATGAATCACTCGCATGGTTATGTTTGTATATTGTGAAATCAGTTATAATTGGTAAGGTATTTGGTTAATGAGAAATAATCAACACAGGGGTAACACATGGGAATGAAAGGCACCCAGGTCCGCTTGATTGGGGCTACCCGGTCAGGCGCCGGTCATGTCCCTCGATTTGGGGCGTGACACCTTTTAATGATAATTTATTTATGGTCAAATTTTGACACATACAGTTAGTCCATCCGCACGTAGGGGTCGCCACTTGGCGAGATCGATGGGTGGATTCTGTTGATTTAAAAGTTAGGAGAAATCTAACCATTACATGAGGAACAAGGTCCTTATGGAGAGGTAGCGATGTGATGCTTCGAGAATTTCATTGGATTGATGAGATGCACATCTCTCCGCATTTAATACTCCGGACACGCATTATCCCACGATTCAACATTATGGCCATAATTTTACCGGTCTATTCTTTTACTTATACGCATCAGACTTCTTTATTTACACTTTCTACTTCTCCAAACTTTCTCAAACTCTCTTTATTCAACTCGTACTTTGTCTTATGCTTTTGTTCAACCTTCTTCTTCAGATAAACTCTTCCTTCTTTTATGATAAAAATGGCTTCTTCTTTTAAAAAAACTAATTCATGGGTTGCCTAGAGAGTGAGTTTGACTGTTATTTAAAGTACCAGATGGTATGTGTTTCACGATCATATGAAGTAATGAGTTTAATCTCACTATGATACTATGGCAGCAATAGAGTATATACGTTATGAGTTATTGGGTGTGTTTTGATATATGGTTTCGAGCCAAGTTGGGGAGTTTGCTATTAATTAAGCTGATTGCACAATTAGGTGCTATATTGGTTCCAGTTTGAGGCGTGTTGGTGAGTCAGTGATGGCTCACGGAGATTGAAGTCGAGGATGGCTCGAATGAAGAAAAATTTTGACAAGGTTATATGGTGCTTTATAGGTGTGTGAGAATCACAAGATGTCCCAAGTTGTTGTTGGTAAAGAATGTTCGGTGCATAGAGTAGGAAGATGCTTGTTTGTATTGGGATGGGGTCATATCCTGTAGTGACATAGTGTTAATAAGGCACAGGTGGTCCTGTTCGTTTGATTAGGCTAATTACAGTGTAAATAAAGTAAATGACTCTCGTGAATGGTTCTAATGTGTTCAAGATTCTACATGTACAATCAGGTGTCTTAAAGTTGTATACGTAGTTAGAAACTGAGATTTTATTGGAAGAGGTCAAGACTTGTGGTATTTCTATGTTAATTATGGGATTCTATGTATCAGTATTAGGAAAGTAAAGGTAACATATTTAGATTCGCAGGAATTTCTTCAGAGTAAAGTATTCTGGAATGTGGTGTTTCTAGGAATGTTTAAGAAAGTATTTAGCGACGTATGAGCCTTAGACGGTGTGGCTTTATGCGTGCTTCCATGTGGTAAGTTTGAGTTGAGGATTGAGGTGCTACAGCAAAAAGGAAATATTGAGTTGAAGATGAATCAGAAGGAAATTTAGATAGATGGGGTAATTTTGTAGTAGACCGGACCGATATGGTAAGGACATGATTTATTCCTTGTATGTGTTCGAGGTAATGAGTTCCTACAGGTATTTTGTGGCAATTCTCTTGGGTTTCAACGGCTTGCTTAGCTTGGTCGAGTTAGAAGGATTCAGTCCTGGCAGGTTTGATTTGTGCAAGGGCAACTCGGAGAGTTCTTGATGCTTTTTACTGTAGTTTGACGATGTATATTTTCTATGGGCATGTGGAGCATGGGATGTATAGTGATTTTCTCCTATATGGGACCAATGGAAAGTTCTTGGCTAGTTGAGTGCCTAGATGCATGTGTCTCGCAAGGGAGATGAAGTTTTCATGTTTTCCTCGGGTGGTATGGTATATACGCTATGTTGTGGGGGATCGAGACTTGCATATGTAAGGTTTCAGTTCAGTTTTAAAGGAAGTTCATGAAACTCTTAAGCAGAGGGCGGCCTCAGATGGTTAAGGAAATAGTATTGTTAATTGAAAGTTATTTGACGAGAGTATATATTTCAGAAAAAAAAGGCAATATGATTAAGTTGATGGAACTTCGGTAGTATTGCGACATTTTCAGGCTAGATCGAGTGCTAATATTAGAGTTTGCTTACTGGCATAAAAGAATTTTTGAGTATCTCTCATGATATGACTGGGTAATAGGGGTGTGGCATGTATTCGGACGGTGAAATTGGGATTGGATATGGTGATTCATGTGCCGTGTGGATTTGAAGACGGGAGATCTTATATTTAGGCTATTTTGTGGTTATGGTCTATGTGTATCAGCAACGATTAGGATTTGGAGGCCCGAGTGGATCTTTCGGTACTTGGCATGTTAGATATTGAATATGATATTGGGGTTTAGACTGGTAGTCTCCACATTGTGTTATTCTGGGCTACTACGCAAAGGCGGCATTGTTGGCTATACCGGAAATGCCATAGATTTAGTTGCAATGTTCGATGGATCATGTCCTATTGGAGAGATATTATAATTCGAAGACCCAGCAGACGGCTGGGAAGGATTGACTTTCTTAATTGGGCCTTCGTGATGGATGTCAGTGCAGAGGTTTCTACCATTGATTAAGTTTCGGTGTTGAGGGACTTTTCGGATGTGTTTCTTGTGGCCGAGCAAGGTTGTGGATTTTGGTATTGATTTGGTGCCAGGCACTATATCATATGGCTTCGGCAGGAGTTATAGTAGTGGGAGGAGCAACTTTAGGCTTCCTTCGTAAGGATTTTGTTGGTAGGCCAATGTAGATGTGTGTTCTAGCTTGAGTCGGCTTAGTTGACCCCGAATTGTATTGTTGGGGGATTGGTTGATTTTGCCGTTATTGAGCTTACTAGTAATTTGAGAGAATATATAAGTTACCTTTCTGTGTTGTAAGACATTATGATTTGTTAGTTATGGGCACATATGGTGCGGTTCTATTGAGGTTCATAGCGGAAGTCGAGCGGGAAAAGTAATTGGGTGTTGCACAGTGAATGGCATATCGGTTATGTCCTAACGGGTTTATGCGGCGTATGTTATTTGCTTAACCATGGGTGTAATAATCTGCTTCCAAACATCAAATTGTGCATGGTTTTTAATTTTGTTGCATAATGACTTGAAGTGTCTCATGTGGAGTAATGTTGGGACAAGATCGCGCATTGCAGCGAATCTATGGGGAGATATGACCTTGCGGGCTAGATTTGTATGTTCTATTCTATGATGTGAGACGGGTTTTCAGCCTTGTGTTGTGATGGTACTGGTGAGCTTAGGGTGCATCTCTTTCGTTTGAGTCATTTTCATCTTTTAAGTATGTTCAGACCGTTTCTTATTGGTATGCATATTATGCAAGTTGTGGCTTAGGCCTCTATTTATGTGTCAGGTCACTAGAGTGGTGTATTAGATTAGAGGAGATCGTTGGGATTATTAATGAATATGAACAGATTCGACTTCAGCATATTGAAGGATAAGATCGAGGTTCAGCTCGAAAATTTGCTATGGTATTTGTCATGGGAGAAGTAGCTTCATGAATGGTTGACCTGAGAAAATGGTCATGGTTTAGTGCGTATTTCATTTATCATTGGCAACATATGAAAGTGTTAGAATGAGACTTTTGTTGATAAGAGTGTTTCTACCAGTATTCGTTTGTGTTGTGGGTAGCTTTTGTGAATAAATGTTATCGCTACGAGTGTTCGAGTTATGTGGTATATCATATGATTGCTCCCGAGATTGTAGACATGGGTTATTACAGCTGGTTTGGGTCTATTCAGAGTATGAGTGTTAAGTTTCGATCGTATCGATGGTTTCAAAAGTGAAAAATGTGGTTCTATGGCTTATATGCCAGATTGGATTGTGCAATATTAGCTGCAATGTGCTATCGAACCTATATGAGATAGGGTGACTTGGGAACACCCCTGGGTATATGTATGGTAAAGTTATTCAGCTAATGGTTGGATTCTAGAACAACTCTGGGCATGTTCGAGGATGAACGTATGTTTAAGTAGGGGGGATGCAACAACCCAGCCGGTCGTTTTGAGCTTTTGCAGTTTTATCACCAGTTCTCATGCATGACTTTCCCAGTGTAATGTATTATGAATGATGTAGATCATCGTCACACCTCCTTTTTACCGCATATACGTAAACGTAAATGTGCCATGGTTTAATACTACACCCCAAAAGGGATATAATAATAATCAATGAAGGAGTTTTTCCACTTAAAGGACAGTCGGAACGGGATCAATTTATTTAATTATTCAGAGTCGCCACTTGGGAAAATAATGGTGTCCCAGGTCACCGGTTTAATCCCAAACCGAGGAAATTTATGACTCTGTATTACAGTCTGCGAAACTAGAAACCTGGATAAGGAATTCTGTTAACCCGGGAGAAGGTGTTAGGCACTCCCGGATTCCGTGGTTTTAGCACGGTCGCTCAACTGCCATATTTTTTATCTGATTTCTTTATATATTTCAATTATGTGCTTTAATGTTCCGCTTTTCAATTTTAAAAGAATTGCAACGTCGTGAAAATGTATTTCGGGCCACATCGTACCGTACGCCTATGGCCTTTAACACATTCCGACTTCGTTGAGAGTAGGATTTGGGTCACATAAATGCGCACCCGTATTTGTGAATGTAATATTATTATAAGTCGCGCCTAAAGTTCCTACGCCTTGATTAATTTTTGGAAAGACCGTGAAATTCACTAAACGGTCCTTCCGAGTCTATGTTTTTTATAACAATTGATTGAGGGCCCCGTGCACTTGTTCTCTAACGAGGCTCATCTCACTTTTTATTTAAAGGTCAAATCCTAGAGTACTACATTTTCTATTTATTTGTCTCCAAAGTATAAGAAGATTCCAGATTTTTAATTTCATTTAGTACGATCACGTTTCATAAATTTAACTCGTAACTAGTGGCACCAATGAGCCAACTAAACGGCTTAAACCATATTGAGTAAGTCACAGGGTTGATTCCTTGAAGTGGAAAATCCAAAGTTCTACAATCAAATCTGCACATTTCAAAACTGGGCTATCTACTTTAACTCTGAGGCCCAAATGTTTATCTTGCTATTATTGTTAAACCAAAGAAGACATCTAAATAAACAATTCCAACTTTCATCACTATATTAGCCTATATTACTTACGTGGACTACAAAGTGTTGGACATCGTCTACTATTAGTTTTAGGAGTATTATGAGCTGATTTCCAAGTTATTCAAATTTACAGTTGAATCACTAATAATGATTTTTCATATTCATGATGAGATTTTGCGTTTCATCAACAATCCAGTTAACTGAATTTAAGTACACATGAGTTTTTTCATTTCACTTATCAGAACGGTCAAATTGCCGCAATACATATGGAATGCATTTAATTATTCTACCAATTCTCTAATTAACAGTTCAATCTATGTCAAATAAATGCAGACCAAATCTGTACACATGCAGAACGTAGAGACACAATCGAAATCAACTTGTATTTTACTAACTTCAGTTCTAATTATTCTGTAGGCATATGGTTTTACTATATTTGACAGTCAATGCTTAAAACAATACCAATTAAATCACAATAGTCTAGTTTTAACTTATAATTAGAAAATAGTCCTTGAGATCTACTACATATAGTCTAATAATTTTTATGTATAAAAGGAAACTAAGAAAACAGAGATGAGAAGACTGCAGCAGCATAACTTCGAACAACTTTCAATTTATTTCCATAAGCTTTGAGGTTTACAAAATGTGTACCTGAAAGTTGAGTAGATCTATCAGATTTAATAAACACAGCAACAATGGTTCAGCTATAGCAGCACTCAGCAGCAATACGCAATAACAGCGAGAAGACTAAGAAAAACCAGCTCAAACTCGATAAAATGCAACTCAGGAACAAACCAGCAACACGCTTGTTGCTTAAATTAGCCCAGAAATGGTTCAAAGCCTAAACCAAACTAACTGAACATCCAGCGATACCAAATTGACCCAAGAGTGTGACCACACAGCGTAAGTAGACCAATTTCGACTTCGAAGTACCTAGCAAACAACTTGAAAATACCACACGGACCAACACTTGTACCAATGCTAGTTTAGTTGGACCTCTAGGCCAAAAAAAACAATCTATTTTCTCAAAGTCTGTGTGTAAGAAAAACTATGTCTGTATATCTCTCCCCCTTCTGCCTATGTCTCTGTTTTCAGACCTTTCCCTGTTTATACCCCTTTCCTCACCTGGCCAACCTATTTTAAAATCCTGGCCAGCCCATACCATGTTCTGTCCTAAGCCATTAAATCCTGTCCCAGCCTGGGACTTATCTAATTTTAAACTTAAAGGTCTGCAGGAGCTGGTGGTACCCTGCTATACAGCAGGTTCCACCAGTCTAGGTTATGGGTAATATATTGTTTTAATCAATTCTCTTAAAGCTAAACCATACCCTTACTGTTTTTCCAAGTCATTATGAATAAACAAATTAGTTAGTGCTTCTACTGGCAGTCCAATTAGTTCAAACATTCTGCAAGTTTCAGCACCTCAAAATACCCCCACCAATTCATCTAAATAAAAGAAACTAACAATTGTCTAAACCAAATCTTAAGTAAACATTGGAACACTGAAGCTGAATTTAAAACCAAGTTGAATTCTTATCAGACTCCCCAAACAGAACAATGTGGTTCAACTCATCAAACTTGTGCAACAACTTAAACTTGAACTCAGATTGAATCAAATGGCACCAAAACAAAGACCCATGATTCAACGATTCAGGGCACAATTGTATTGAACCACTAAGGTCGAGATTTAAATTCATGATTGACACAAATACATAGGAACAAACTAACTATATTCCGCACACATCATAATTCCAGATTAAACTTAAACAACAAAATGAAGGGACACTGGCAATATACTAGACGGAGCCCTGAAGCTGAGGACAAAACTCGATGAGAACTAACTAAACGATGATAATGAACAGAGATGATTCGACCAAATAAAAGGTCTGACGAAGAAACGAGGAAGAAGAACAGTGAACAAAGTAAAAACAATAAAATCACTACAATATCACAAACAAATATAAAAAACAAAACAAAAAAAAGGGAAAAATCAAAGAGAGAAACAAAGAATACCTCAAAACTCCGAACACCCAACGAACCTGACTCGAATCACTGACTCGGGCCTTGTTTTGGGGTAAAAACGGACTTTAATCGATTATTTTCGACTGAAAACATTCGATTAAAGTCGATTGAGACCCCAATTTCTTCTCTTTTCGGACAGATCCAGGCTTGATTTTTCTTAGGGTTTATACGGCATTTTGGGGCTAGGTGGTTTCGGGTGGGATTCGAAACAAAATAGGCTTGGATTGGTTATGGGGAAGGTAAGGCGAGGGTTTTGTATGAGTTTGGGCTCGAATGGGGGAATTTTGGTTTCGACTCGATTCTTCGATCAAAGATTCGAAGAATTCCGGTTTGATTCGAAGTAGATCGTGCTAGGGGTTGGGTTGAGGAGGTCTTGGGGAGTTTGGGGTGTGAATTTGGGAGCCATTGGCCTACCGGAACCGCCGTGAGGCGATTTCCGGCAGGCGGGAGACGGCGGCTCAATGGGGAGGTTCATCGGGGGTCCTAGGGTTAGAGAGACATGAATGGAGGGGATCTGTTTGGTTTGGGGGGGTAATTTGGTGTACTAAATCAAGATAATCAATCCGAGCCGTTGGATCAAATGATCTGGACGGCTTGGATCAACTAAAGGATAGAGAGACGGCGTCGTTTGGTTTAATGAGGGCTGGGCAGATCACGGGTCGGAGGAGTTGGGTATTGGACTGGGCTTTTGCGTATTTGGGCTGGTCCTGATTGACTTTCAATTGGACTGGCCCAGTCCGCATTATATATGCAATAAATTTTTTGTAAGCATTGATTACTCCCAATTGCAAGCTTGAATTTTATATATGCAATATATTATTATTATTATTATTAATTTTTTTTTATTTAAACCACAAAACACGCACACATGGATATAAACAATCACAAAAATCACGCACAACACAAAGCTATTTTAGTTTGAATTTGTGGGAGTAAGTCTCGTGCGGGGGCAAACATCACGTGCTCACAGCTGCCCCTCTTTGCACGGAAACATGAAGAGTTTTTGTGCAAAGATAATGAGCAAATACGAGCGATTTTTGCCCGTTTGAGCACTCCGTATAAAGCATTTTTTGGAAAAGTTTGACCGAACCTTTGCTTCAGAAGGTCTCCTACATATCCCTGGCTAGAAGGGAATCAGGTCAATGTAGTTCGGAAAGTTTTGGTAGCTGGGACTACCATGAAGCTGTGATCTTGCTGTTACTGCTGTTGCTGCTGATGCTGCTGCTTAACTGACCTCCATGTTACACCGTGCTAAACGAAAAATAAGAAGCTAGACTAAGTTACAGTATTGCAAATTCTTATCTATCTCTTCATCTTGACTTTCCCCTGTTCCTTGCTGTCTTGCTGGCTTTGATGTTTCTTCACATGCTTCTTCTCTTCTAACAATTGTTATTTCGGCCTATCTTGATTGCCAAACTCCGACCATTGGTCCCTTCCTTGTGATCTTCGAATTATTTTCCTTCGAAATCTGAATCTATCTTTTCTGATCCTTGTTGCCTTCCTCCTGATTATGAACTTGGATTCATGCTGGGGATTTCCGTTATACTCTACCGCTTTCCTCAACAACTTTAAAATAAATCGCCACTCCATTCTTTAGGCGGGCTCCCTGACTTCAAATAAAACTTCAAAATAAATCGTCGCTCCATTCTTCAGGCGGGCTCCCTGACTTCAACTACAACTTCAAAATAAATCGCCACTCCATTCTTCAGGCGGTCTCCCTGACTTCAACTACAACTTCAAAATAAATCGCCACTCCATTCTTCAGGCGGGCTCCCTGACTTCAACTATAACTTCAAAATAAATCGCCACTCCATTCTTCGGGCGGGCTCCCGACTTCAACTACAACTTCAAAAATAAATCGCCACTCCATTCTTCAGACGGGCTCCCCGACTTCAACTACAACTTCAAAATAAATCGCCACTCCGTTCTTCAGGGCGGGCTCCCTAACTTCAACTACAACTTCAAAAATAAATCGCCACTCCATTCTTCGGGCGGGCTCCCTGACTTCAACTACAACTTCAAAATAAATCGCCACTCCGTTCTTCAGGCGGGCTCCCTGACTTCAACTACGACTTTAAAATAAATCGCCACTCCATTCTTCAGGCGGGCTCCCTGACTTCAACTACAACTTCAAAATAAATCGCCACTCCATTCTTCAGGCGGGCTCCCTGACTTCAACTATAACTTCAAAATAAAATCGCCACTCCATTCTTCGGGCGGGCTCCCCGACTTCAACTACAACTTCAAAATAAATCGCCACTCCATTCTTCAGGCGGGCTCCCTGACTTCAACTACAACTTCAAAACTAAATTGCCACTCCATTCTTCAGGCGGGCTCCCTGACTTCAACTACAACTTCAAAAATAAATCGCCACTCCATTCTTCAGGCGGGCTCCCTGACTTCAATTACAACCTCAAAACTAAATCGCCACTCCATTCTTCAGGCGGGCTCCCTGACTTCAACTACAACTTCAAAATAAATTGCCACTCTATTCTTCAGGCGGGCTTCCTGACTTCAACTACATCTTCAAAACTAAATCGCCACTCCATTCTTCAGGCGGACTTCCTGACTTCAACTACATCTTCAAAACTAAATCGCCACTCCATTCTTCAGGCGGGCTTCCCGACTTCAACTACAACTTCAAAATAAATCGCCACTCCATTCTTCAGGCGGGCTCCCTGACTTCAACTACGACTTTAAAATAAATCGCCACTCCATGCTTCAGGTGGGCTCCCTGACTTCAACTACAACTTCAAAAATAAATCGCCACTCCATTCTTCAGGCGGGCTCCCTGACTTCAATTACAACCTCAAAACTAAATCGCCACTCTATTTTTCAGGCGGGCTCCCTGACTTCAACTACAACTTCAAAACTAAATTGCCACTCCATTCTTCAGGCGGGCTCACTGACTTCAACTACAACTCACTAATTTCATCCCATCTTTATCGCCTTCCTTTGTTTCCTGTACCATTTTCTTCTTCCTGCATCGCCTCTTGGGCCACCCTTTTTCTTCTGAATTACCTTGTCTTGGAATTTCTTTCCTACTGGGTCGTGTTACTTTTCCTTTGGCTGCTGGAGATATCTTCGGAACTGTTTACTCACCTGCTGGGGATGATGTTGCTGGGGAAGTATTCTTTATTTCCTCTTTTTCTATTTCTTTCACCCTTCGTTCTCTCTCGAACTCACCGGGGATTGAAATGTCATTAACTGAGGATTACCCTGGCGGGGGACCCCTTTTCCTTTTCCTTCTTCCCAGACCTCCTCCGGGGCTCGCGCTTTTGCTTCCTTGAAAAACTTATGGGATATAATGCTGCTGGGGAATCTCGAAGTTAGTGTTTCATTTTCCCAACAACTGCTGGGGATGATACCAGGCTCAAAGATCACCCCCTCTCGTGTTGTCTGGCCTCTCTCAAAACTATTCTGCTCAGAACTGGTATTTCCCGAAATCTCGTTATCCTTATCCACTGGGTATTTGCTTTCAAGAAAATTTTCGCAATGGGAGAAAATTTTCTGCCCCAGTTTGATGACCTTCTACGCGGCATGCTTTTCCGCCGACGAACCTTCTTTTCCTGCTTTAAATCAAAGAAAAATTATTAGTTTCAAAACGCAGTGAGTGGTCGTGCCACTCTTGTTGGGGTAATTTTCCTTTTCTCTTTCGGCTGCTTGGCCTCCCTCGAACTTTTGGGGATGACGTTGACACTTGTCGGGGATGATGCTCTTTCCACAGCTGGTCTCTCATCTCTCCTTTCATTCCAACCTTCGGTTTGGTCCGACCCTTTTAGTCGATGATCTGTTGTGAGAAATCATCTTCCGGATGTGTAATATGTGTCCATCGTACTCCATAATTCCCGTGAACCTTTCAATCAACTTGTCGTTCCAATCTTAATATCGGAACGACTTTTGCCTTAACGACCCGACCGGTCGTTTTAGGAAATTACGCCCCTATCCCTAATTTAACTGTTCCCCAAAGCTCATTTCTGCTATTGTGGGTTGCCGGGAGAGTCGGTTTCGAAAATTTGAGCATTTTGGGACACTTAGTCCCCAAATAAGAGCTTTGAAACTAGAAAGCGGTCCATAGCCGGAACAGTGTTAAGACGATCTCGGAACGGAAATCCGATGGTTCCATTAGCTCCGTTAGGTGATTTCGGGGTTAGGAGCGCGTTCGGAAGGTATTTTGGAGGTCCGTAGCTCAATTAGGCTTGAAATGCCGAAGGTTGAAATTTTGGCGAATCCGATCGATAGGTGAGATTTTGATCCGGGGGTCGGAATGGAATTCCGACAATTTCTGTAGCTTCGTTATGTGATTTTGGATATGTCCGCAAATTTTCAGGTCATTCGGACGTTGTTTGGTCGGGTTTTTCATCGAATGTGTAATTCGGAAAATTTTAAGAAATTTAGGCTTGAATCCGTGTGTAATTGGTGATTTTGATGTTTAGGATGGTGTTTTTATGATTAAAACAAGTTCGTATCGTGTTTTGGGGTATGTTGGTGGTTTTCGTTGGGGTCCCGGGGGCCTCGGGGTGAATCCGGACCATCATCCGGCGTTTGGAAGCATGAAGTGGTCTGCTGAAATCTGCAGATCACTGGGCATAAAATAAGCCTTCGCGTTCGCGAAGGAAGGTCCCGCGTTCGCGAAGGCCAGGTTCAGTAAGGCATCGCGTTCGCGAGGTCAATGCCGCGTTCGCGAAGGGTGAGGCCAGTTGGTCATCGCGTTCGCGATGGGTGGGTCGCGTTCGCGTAAGAGGGAAACGAAAGGCATCGCGGGCGCGTGACTTCACGTCGCGTTCGCGTTGAGTAAAGTCGGGAGGCTGAGGATTTGATCTTCGCGGACGCGTGAGAGAGTGCCGCGTTCGCGATGAAGAAGAGGAGGAAGGCATCGCGTTCGCGTGAGAGGCGTCGCGAACGCGATGAAGAAATGAGGCTGGCAGTGAAGTTAAGTTCAGAACAGAACCAGTCGCGGGTTTAATACCCAAAGACGCCATTTTTGAGTTCTAGAGAGAGAAACTCACGGGAATTGCTGGTATTCATTGGGGATTTGTTGGAGGTATGTTTTGTGGCTTAATTACATCATTTTAACATGAAATCCTTGGTTAAATCCCTGTAAATGGAAGATTTAAGGTGGGTTTGAGCCCTAGGCCTAAATTTAAGAAAAACACTGATTTGAGTGGGCAAATGGAGTCCGATTTTGGTAAATTTTATATGCCTAGACTCGTATCGACATGAGGATCCCGAATATATAATTTTCGTGATTTTTCGATAAGCGTACCGAAAGTCGGGTTTTGGCAACTTGTGGGTTTTGGTGCATTTTGAGTTATTTTGATTGGGTAATGCCCAATTGGCCTATTTTGATGTGATTCTATTGATTTTTAACAGATACTACACTTGTGGAGGCCGACATTCGCGGCAAGAGGGTTATTTCATAGCGGTTTGGTACCGGAATTGAGGTAAGTGGCTTGTCTAACCTCGTGTGGGGAATTTTCACCCCTAGGATATTATGTGATAGTTGAAATGCCTAGTACGCGAGGTGACGGGCGTGTACATGCGCTGGTTGATGAACACGTATTTTATTCAGAAATGTTCGATGAGCGATATCCCTGTCTTTGGTTGTTAATTTGATATTTTACCCGGTAATGGTTAGAAGAGCATGATTAGGTAGCACTTAACTGTTTGGTTGCCTAACTGCCTTGTTTGAATTCCTTGTTAATTATTGGCACTATTTTTCGGTGAAGTTATAGTTGAGCATAATTATTTCTCTTTGTGGATTTCCTTAATTGGCTGTGTTTGTGGACTGCGGGTTCGATTCCCGGAGACCCAGGGGTACTGAGAATGGGACTGTGGGTTCAATTCCCACAGATCCTGGACTTGTTTATTGAGTTGGTTATTTGTTATTAGCTTGATTGTAGACAGTTTCAGTAAATGTTGTTATTTTGGAAATTTTGTTGTTATCTGTTAAACTGTTTATTTTGTTATTATTATTATTATTATTATTCTCGGTAGGGCCCCGACCTTCCTCGTCACTACTCCATCGAGGTTAGGCTTGGCACTTACTGACTACCATCGTGGGGTACTCATGCTACTCTTCTGCACACTTTTTGTTGTGCAGATCCAGGTCTATCTCATCAGGCACACTACCGGTGATCGAGGAGATATTTTAGGAGACTCGAGGTATGCATCTGCTGCGTTCGCAGATCCGGAGAGTCTTCTTCTGTTCTTCCCTAGTTGACATTTTTCTTCATTTCATTGTTAGATACTCTTTACACATAGAGCCACAGTTGTATTTCCCTTTTAGTCTGTGTTACCGTGGGGTTCCGGATCTTGGTAGTGTTTATTTATTGTGTGACGGATGTATGTGCCAAGTGGCACGGATTACATATCTTTATGATATTTTCCGCTGTTTCTTATTTAAGTAATTAAAACTTATAGATTTCGCAATGTGTTAGGCTTACCTAGTCGTGGGGATTGGGTGCCATCACGACAGGTTCACAATTGGTGAACTAGGGTCGTGACAAGTTGGTATCAGAGCTCTAGGTTCATAGGAGTCACGGGACACAGACCGGTTACTTAGAGTCTCGCTGATCGATACGGAGACGTCTGTATTTATCTACGAGGGGCTATGTAACTGTTTAGGAAATTCTTCATTTCTTTTGGATTCCTTGTCGTGCGACATTTTTGGCATCAAAAATCTAAACTACTGATTTCTATTCTCTCACAGATGGTGAGGACACGAGCTAACCGTGATGATCAGGTACCCGCGCCCCCTGTTGCTGCCGTCAGAGGCCGGGGCCGAGGTAGAGGACGAGGACGCGCCCGAGGTGCAGCCACAGCACCATCGCGCGCTGCCGCTGAGGTGCCACCGGTAGACCGGGTTGGAGCGCAGCACCCGGCACACCGACTACAGCTGCTACTACTCCAGCGACTACGGGAGACACCGGCTCGGTTCGCGAGCATGTATACCACTTGGCCCGAGCAGGGATTGCTTCCTGTTGTTGCGGCTACTTTTAAAACGACAGGTCGGGAGCCGTTACACCGGAGCAGCGTGTGCCAGCGGGACAGGTTCCAGATGTTTTGGTTATGCCTCCTGCCGCCCCAGCACAACCCGGAGGTGGACCAGCTGCCTCTGAGGACGAGCAGCGTAGATTGGAGAGGTTCAAGAAATATGAGCCCCCAGTGTTCAGTGGTTTGGCTTCAGATGATGCATTGGGTTTTCTGGAGGAGTGTCATCGTATTCTTCGTACTACGGGGATTGTGGAGACCAACGGGGTTTCCTTCACTGCCTTTCAGTTTCGTAGGGCCGCTTATGATTGGTGGCGCACGTATGAGTTGGATAGTCCGGGGGAGTCTGCTTCATTGACTTGGACGCAATTTTCAGATCTGTTTTTGAGGGAGTTTGTTCCACAGAGCCTTAGGGATTCTTGGCGCTCGGAGTTTGAGCGGTTGCGACAGGGCTCCGTGTCAGTATCGGAGTATGCCATCAGTTTCACCCGTCTGGCCAGGCATGCGCCGGCCTTGGTAGCCACGGTTCGGGAGAGAGTACGGAGATTTATTGAGGGCCTGATTCCGCCTATTAGGTCCAGCATGGCCGGAGAGTTGGAGACAGATATATCTTATCAGCAGGCAGTTAGCATTGCTAGGAGGATCGAGAGTATGCTCCCTAGAGAGCGTGGAGATAGAGAGGCCGAGAGGTCTCGTGAGTCGGGCCATTTCTCTGGTGCCCGCACTGTCGGCCGGTCGTTTTGGCGAGGGGTTATTCCGGTCGACCGGTTCACTCGGCATTGCCCGCGGCCGGTAGCACTCCAGGTGTCTTCCGGCACCTCGGGAGCCTTATTATGCTCCCCGGTTCCGGTGCACCTCCTGCGCGGGGTCCTTCCGGAGGTGAGACTAGTGGGGGTGAGGCCGGTCAGTCACAGCCACCGCGTCCTCCCAGAGCTTGTTTTGAGTGCGGGGATACTCGCCACCTGGTTAGGGAGTGCCCCAGGCGCAGGAGAGGAGCCCCTCATCAGTCATCACAACATCCGCGTGGTTCTCAGGGCCAGCATGCTATCATTCCAGCACCAGCTGCCACTCCACCTGCCCAGCCAGCCAGGGGCGGGGGTCAGGGTTCTAGAGGCCGCCCTCGAGAGGGGGGACAGGCCAGATTCTATGTTATTCCTGATCGCGATGCGGCTGTTGCATCTGACTCTGTTATCACAGGTATTATTCTGGTTAGTCACAGGGAGGCATCGATTCTATTCGACCCTGGTTCCACTTTTTCATATGTGTCTTCTTACTTTGCTTCTCATCTGGGTGTGCCTCGGGATTCTTTGAGTGCCCCCATTTATGTTTCCACTCCGGTGGGTGATTCTTTGGTCGTGGACCGTGTATATCGGTCGTGTTTGGTTACCATTTGTGATTTTGAGACCAGAGCGGATCTATTGTTGCTCGGGATGGTCGATTTTGATATTATTCTGGGCATGGACTGGTTGTCGCCCCATTATGCTATTCTTGATTGTCACGCCAAGACCGTGACGCCGGCTATGCCAGGCATTCCACGTATTGAGTGGAGTGGTACTCTAGATCACACCCCTAGCCGTGTTATTTCTTTTCTTAGAGCTCAGCGTATGGTTGAGAAGGGGTGTGCTGCTTATCTAGCCTATGTGCGGGACGTCAGTGTTGACACTCCCTCTATTGATTCTGTTCATGTGGTACGTGACTTTGCTGATGTATTTCCGGCTGATCTTCCGGGCATGCCGCCCGACAGAGATATTGACTTTGCTATTGACTTGTTGCCGGGCACTCGGCCCATTTCTATTCCACCGTACCGTATGGCTCCTCCTGAGTTGAAGGAGTTGAAGGATCAGTTACAGGAGTTATTGGGCAAGGGTTTTATTCGACCCAGTGTTTCGCCTTGGGGTGCTCCCGTATTGTTTGTGAAGAAAAAGGACGGTTCTATGCGTATGTGTATTGACTATCGTCAGTTGAACAAGGTTACAGTGAAGAATCGGTATCCTTTGCCTCGTATTGATGATTTATTTGACCAGCTACAGGGCGCACAAGTGTTTTCTAAGATTGATTTGCGCTCTGGGTATCACCAGCTGAAGATTCGGGAGCCAGATATCCCGAAGACTGCCTTCGGGACCCGGTATGGTCACTATGAGTTCCTCGTGATGTCTTTTGGGTTGACTAATGCCCCAGCAGCATTTATGCATTTGATGCACAGTGTGTTCAGGCCTTATCTGGACTCGTTCGTGATTGTCTTCATTGATGATATTCTAGTATATTCTCGGAGCCGGGAAGAGCACGAGCAACATTTGAGGATAGTGCTTCAGATCCTGAGGGAGAAGCAGCTTTATGCCAAGTTCTCTAAATGTGAATTTTGGTTGAGTTCTGTGGCATTTTTGGGCCACGTGGTGTCGAGTGATGGTATTCGAGTAGATCCGAGGAAGGTGGAGGCCGTGCAGAGTTGGCCCAGACCCTCCTCCGCTACTGAGATACGCAGTTTCCTTGGTTTGGCGGGCTACTACCGTCGTTTCGTAGAGGGGTTCTCTTCGATTGCAGCACCTATGACTAGATTGACCCAAAGGGTGCCCCTTTTCAGTGGACAGACGAGTGTGAGGCGAGCTTTCAGAAGCTCAAGACAGCTTTGACTTCGGCCCCTATATTGATGTTGCCTACAGGTTCGGGGTCCTATACTGTATATTGTGATGCCTCACGAGTTGGACTCGGTGCGGTATTGATGCGGGACGGTAGGGTGATTGCCTACGCGTCGAGACAGCTGAAGGTGCATGAGAAGAATTACCATGTTCATGATTTGGAGCTATCTGCCATTGTTCACGCCTTGAAGATTTGGCATCATTACTTATATGGGGTTCCTTGTGAGATCTACACTGATCATCGGAGCTTGTAGCACTTTCTTAAGCAGAATGACCTGAACATGCGTCAGAGGAGATGGTTGGAGCTGTCGAAGGACTATGATATTACTATTCTCTATCATCCGGGCAAGGCCAATGTAGTTGTCGATGCCTTGAGTCGTCGAGCGAAGAGTTTGGGGAGTTTGGCATATATACCAGCTTCGAAGAGTCATATGGTGATGGATGTTCAAGCTTTAGCCAGGCAGTTTGTTAGACTGGATCTTTCGGAGCCCGGTCGGGTTCTGGCCTATGTGGTTCCTCGGTCATCTCTATTTGATCGCATCAGGGAGCGTCAGTTCGACGACCCTCATTTGCTTGTCCTTCAGGATAGAGTTCGGCGTGGTGATGCTCGAGATGTTATCATCGGGGATGATGGAGTTATGAGGATGCAGGGGCGTATCTGTGTGCCCAATGTAGATGATCTTCGAGAGCTGATTCTAGCAGAGGCCCATAGTTCGCGGTATTCCATCCATCCGGGTGCCGCGAAGATGTATCAGGACTTGAAACAGCATTACTGGTGGAGGCGGATGAAGAGGGATATAGTTGATTATGTTTCTAGATGCCTCAATTGCCAGCAGGTGAAGTATGAGCATCAGCGCCCGGGTGGATTGATGCAGCGGATTGAGATTCCAGAGTGGAAATGGGAGCGCATCACCATGGACTTTGTATCTGGGCTTCCACGGACTGTTAGGAAGTTTGATTCCATTTGGGTTATTGTGGATCGGCTTACCAAGTCCGCCCATTTCATACATGTGTGCACTACTTACTCATCGGAGCGATTGGCGGAGATATACATCCGGGTGATAGTCCGGTTGGATGGTATTCCAGTTTCCATCGTTTCAGACAGAGGCACTCAGTTCACTTCACGGTTCTGGAGAGCTGTGCAGTAGGAGTTAGGTACTCGGGTGGAGATGAGCACAGCATTTCACCCCCAGGCGGATGGCCAGTCTGAGCGCACTATTCAAATTTTAGAGGATATGCTCCGTGCGTGCGTGATTGAGTTTGGAGGTTCATGGGATCACTTCTTGCCACTGGCGGAGTTTGCTTATAACAACGGC
Source organism: Nicotiana noctiflora (assembly GCA_032618575.1). NCBI lineage: Eukaryota > Viridiplantae > Streptophyta > Magnoliopsida > Solanales > Solanaceae > Nicotiana > Nicotiana noctiflora. The sequence continues at coordinate 19,355 of JASVEL010002369.1, read as the reverse complement.
TACCAGTCTAGTATTCAGATGGCACCGTATGAGGCCCTATATGGTAGGAGGTGCAGGTCTCCCGTGGGTTGGTTCGAGCCGGGCGAGGCCAGGCTGCTAGGTACTGATATGGTTCAGGATGCAATGGACAAGGTCAAGGTGATTCAGGATAGACTTCGTGCAGCCCAGTCTAGACAGAAGAGTTATGCGGACAAGAAGGTTCGCGATGTGGCTTTTATGGTTGGTGAGCGGGTTCTGCTTCGAGTCTCGCCCATGAAGGGCGTTATGAGGTTTGGGAAGAAAGGAAAGCCGAGTCCTAGATTTATTGGCCCTTTTGAGATTTTGAGGCGTGTTGGGGAGGTTGCTTATGAGTTGGCCTTACCTCCCAGCCTAGCCGGAGTTCACCCCGTATTTCATGTCTCCATGCTCCGGAGATACCATGGTGACCCGTCGCACGTGTTGGATTTCACATCTGTTTAGCTAGACAAGGATCTTTCTTATGTTGAGGAGCCAGTAGCCATTCTAGACAGGCAAGTCAGAAAGCTAAGGTCAAAGAACATCGCTTCGGTAAAGGTTCAGTGGCGGGGCCAGCCGGTCGAGGAGGCGACTTGGGAGACCGAGCAGGATATGCGCAGCCAGTACCCTCATCTTTTCACTACTCCGGGTATGTTTTCTATGCTCGTTCGAGGACGAACGAATCTTTAAGTGTGGGAAGATGTAACGACCCGACCGGTCGTTTTAGAAAATTACGCCCCAATCCCTAATTTAACTGTTCCCCTAAGTTCATTTCTGCTATTGTGGGTTGCCGGGAGAGTCGGTTCCGAAAATTTGAGCATTTTGGGACACTTAGTCCCCAAATAAGAGCTTTGAAACTAGAAAATGGTCCATAGCCGGAACAGTGTTAAGACGATCTCGGAACGGAAATCCGATGGTTCCATTAGCTCCGTTAGGTGATTTCGGGGTTAGGAGCGCGTTCGGAAGGTATTTTGGAGGTCCGTAGCTCAATTAGGCTTGAAATGCCGAAGGTTGAAATTTTGGCGAATCCGATCGATAGGTGAGATTTTGATCCGGGGGTCGGAATGGAATTCCGACAATTTCTGTAGCTTCGTTATGTGATTTTGGATATGTCCGCAAATTTTCAGGTCATTCGGACGTTGTTTGGTCGGGTTTTTCATCGAATGTGTAATTCGGAAAATTTTAAGAAATTTAGGCTTGAATCCGTGTGTAATTGGTGATTTTGATGTTTAGGATGGTGTTTTTATGATTAAAACAAGTTCATATCGTGTTTTGGGGTATGTTGGTGGTTTTCGTTGGGGTCCCGGGGGCCTCGGGGTGAATCCGGACCATCATCCGGCGTTTGGAAGCAAGAAATGGTCTGCTGAAATCTGCAGATCACTGGGCATAAAATAAGCCTTCGCGTTCGCGAAGGAAGGTCCCGCGTTCGCGAAGGCCAGGTTCAGTAAGGCATCGCGTTCGCGAGGTCAATGCCGCGTTCGCGAAGGGTGAGGCCAGTTGGTCATCGCGTTCGCGATGGGTGGGTCGCGTTCGCGTAAGAGGGAAAGGAAAGGCATCGCGGGCGCGTGACTTCACGTCGCGTTCGCGTTGAGTAAAGTCGGGAGGCTGAGGATTTGATCTTCGCGGACGCGTGAGAGAGTGCCGCGTTCGCGATGAAGAAGAGGAGGAAGGCATCGCGTTCGCGTGAGAGGCATCGCGAACGCGATGAAGAAATGAGGCTGGCAGTGAAGTTAAGTTCAGAACAGAACCAGTCGCGGGTTTAATACCCAAAGACGCCATTTTTGAGTTCTAGAGAGAGAAACTCACGGGAATTGCTGGTAATTCATTGGGGATTTGTTGGAGGTAAGTTTTGTGGCTTAATTACATCATTTTAACATGAAATCCTTGGTTAAATCCCTGTAAATGGAAGATTTAAGGTGGGTTTGAGCCCTAGGCCTAAATTTAAGAAAAACACTGATTTGAGTGGGCAAATGGAGTCCGATTTTGGTAAATTTTATATGCCTAGACTCGTATCGACATGAGGATCCCGAATATATAATTTTCGTGATTTTTCGATAAGCGTACCGAAAGTCGGGTTTTGGCAACTTGTGGGTTTTGGTGCATTTTGAGTTATTTTGATTGGGTAATGCCCAATTGGCCTATTTTGATGTGATTCTATTGATTTTTAACAGATACTACACTTGTGGAGGCCGACATTCGCGGCAAGAGGGTTATTTCATAGCGGTTTGGTACCGGAATTGAGGTAAGTGGCTTGTCTAACCTCGTGTGGGGGAATTTTCACCCCTAGGATATTATGTGATAGTTGAAATGCCTAGTACGCGAGGTGACGGGCGTGTACATGCGCTGGTTGATGAACACGTATTTTATTCAGAAATGTTCGATGAGCGATATCCCTGTCTTTGGTTGTTAATTTGATATTTTACCCGGTAATGGTTAGAAGAGCATGATTAGGTAGCACTTAGCTGTTTGGTTGCCTAACTGCCTTGTTTGAATTCCTTGTTAATTATTGGCACTATTTTTCGGTGAAGTTATAGTTGAGCATAATTATTTCTCTCTGTGGATTTCCTTAATTGGTTGTGTTTGTGGACTGCGGGTTCGATTCCCGGAGACCCAGGGCTGTGGGTTCGATTCCCAGAGACCCGACGTGATATTGGTAGGGACTACGGATTCGATTCCCGAGATCCTGAGTTATTGGTAGGGACTACGGGTTCGATTCCCGAGATCCTGAGTTATTGGTAGGGACTACGGGTTCGATTCCCGAGATCCTGAGTTATTTATTGGTAGGGACTGCGGGTTCGATTCCCGAGATCCTGAGTTATTTATTGGTAGGGACTGCGGGTTCGATTCCCGAGATCCCGAGTTATTTATTGGTAGGGACTGCGGGTTCGATTCCCGAGATCCTGAGTTATTTATTGGTAGGGACTGCGGGTTCGATTCCCGGAGATCCCGAGTTATTGTGATATTATTGAGACATGGGCTGCGGGTTCGATTCCGGAGACCCAGAGGTACTGAGAATGGGACTGTGGGTTCAATTCCCACAGATCCCGGACTTGTTTATTGAGTTGGTTATTTGTTATTAGCTTGATTGTAGACAGTTTCGGTAAATGTTGTTATTTTGGAAATTTTGTTGTTATCTGTTAAATTGTTTATTTTGTTATCATCATATTATTATTGTTCTCGGTAGGGCCCTGACCTTCCTCGTTACTACTCCATCGAGGTTAGGCTTGGCACTTGCCGAGTACCGCCGTGGTGTACTCATGCTACTCTCTTCTGCACACTTTTGTTGTGCGGATCCGGGTACATCAGAGGAGGCTCGTACTAGGTGATTCTGCGGCTTTCCGGGAGACTTCGAGGTATGATGCTGCTACGTCCGCGGATCCGGAGGCTTCCCTTCCATTCTAGTATTACTAGTTGACATTTTTCTTCATTTCATTGTTAGATACTCTTTACACATAGAGCCACGGTTGTATTTCCCTTTTAGTCTGTGTTACCGTGGGGTTTCGGATCTTGGTAGTGTTTATTTATTGTGTGACGGATGTATGTGCCAAGTGGCACGGATTACATATCTTTATGATATTTTCCGCTGTTTCTTATTTAAGTAATTAAAACTTATAGATTTCGCAATGTGTTAGGCTTACCTAGTCGTGGGGATTGGGTGCCATCACGACAGGTTCACAATTGGTGAACTAGGGTCGTGACATATTGCCTCGTTCCACGCCTATTCATCTTCATTGTACCGCTTTGGGAGACTTGGTAGTAAGCTTTAAAAAGTCAATTTTCGAAAACAAAAGAAGAGAAAAATGATAGATAAAGAATGCTGACCGCGAATGACAAAAAAAGGAAAACTTTTCTGAACTCAAAACAGGGAAAAACTCATCTGAATGTATAACTGATCCAATGGTTATGCCGCGCCTTCGAGATTAATCTACCCAGTCTATTTATGTCAATCACTTTCTGATGGCTGTGTTTTGCTAGAAGCAAACGAATGTCCCGACCTTGTCTCATACAGACACCTTGTAACTATCTTGCCTTGTCACCTCATAGTGCCCTTCAAAGGGTTTTCAGTAGTGAGATTCTCTCATTTCTCTCAATCTCCCGTCGCCTTAGGGTGCCTGTAAAGGTTTTCACCGTAAGACTCTCTCATTTTATTTCTCTTCGCTTTCTTCGCCTTAAGGTGCCCGCGAGGGTTTTCACCGTTAAGGCTCTCTCATTTCGCTTTCTTTCCAGGCTGGGGGATTACCCACGAGATTCCCTCTAAAGCATTATCCCTTTTCGGCTTGTGCATCCTGGATTCAATCGAGGATCGGAGTGTCGCTCTTGGCTTTCATTCGCATGGCTTGGCATTTCTCAAATACTGATCGAGAGGTCTTTTTCGGTCATTAGTGTGGTTTTTGTGCGTGAGGCCAAAGAAAAGAGGTTTCACCTCAACGGTTAGCTCATTACAACTTTCGGAATCCACATCATCCTTTCAAATGAAACAATGACTTCTGCCCCAGTTTTGTTGCTTGGGGAATCTTTGATTTTTATTTTATTATGACCGAGCCGTGTGGCGCCTACGTATCCTTCTTGAGGAATCAGGTCAAACGTAGTTCACTTTTTCTTGTGTCTTTTCTTTGTTTATTTTTCTATTTTTTTACACATCTTCCTTGATGATTCCGAAAGAGGGTATATGAAAGAATAATTAAGGCTCAAAGGGGAAAACAAGGGTAAAGTGTTTGGGTAGTAGAAAAAATTGCCTCTGTCATTTCATTCTCCAAAAAAATGCCAAATACAAACAAACGAAACCAAACGTTGACAAATGAATTAAAGAATTACACATAATATCTCTTGACTGCATCAGAATTGATAGCCATATCGGTGCATCTTCCCTCAATATCAGTTAGACATAGGGCGTCGTTAGATAATACCCTAGTCACAACAAACGGTCCCTGCCAATTTGGAGCGAACTTGCCTTTTGCTTCGGCCTGATGTGGTAGAACTCTCTTCAGCACATGCTGTCCCACTTCAAATTTCCTGGGACGTACCTTCTTGTTATATGCTCTTTCCATCCTCTTTTGATATAATTGGCCGTGACATACTGCTGTCAATCTCTTTTCATCGATCAAGCTCAATTGCTCTAATCGGGTTTTGACCACTCGTCATCATCAATTTCGGCTTCAGCGACAATTCGGAGGGATGGGATTTCAACTTCTGCTGGTATTACTGCTTCAGTCCCGTACACCAACAAGTAAGGAGTTGCACCTACCGAAGTCCGGACGGTAGTGCGATAACCCAACAGTGCAAATGGTAACTTTTCATGCCATTGCCTAAACCCTTCTACCATCTTCCTCAATATCTTCTTTATATTTTTGTTTGCGGCTTCAACCGCACCATTTGCTTTGGGACGATATGGTATGGAATTTCGGTGTGTAATCTTGAACTGTTGACATACCTCTTTCATCAATCCGCTGTTAAGATTGGCATCGTTATCTGTGATGATTATCTTTGGAATTCCAAACCTGCAGATGATGTGGGAATGTACGAAGTCTACCACCGCCTTCTTGGTCACTGATTTGAAGGTTTTGGCCTCCAACCACTTGGTAAAATAATTGATCGTTACCAGAATGAACCTATGACCATTGGAAGCTGCGGGTTCTATAGGTCCAATAACATCCATACCCCATGCAACAAACAGCCATGGTGCTGACATTGTATGCAACTCGGTCGGCGGAGAATGAATCAAATCGCCGTGTATCTGACACTGATGGCATCTTCGCACGAAACTTATACAATCACGCTCTATAGTGAGCCAGTAATATCCTGCTCGAAGAATCTTCTTTGCCAATACATATCCGCTCATATGTGGCCCACAAACTCCGGAGTGTATATCTGTCATCACTGTTGTGGCTTGACTTGCATCTATACATCTCAACAATCCCAAATCTGGGGTTCTTCTATACAGCACCCCTCCACTAAGAAAAATTCCGTTCGTCAATCGCCGAATGGCTCTCTTTTGATCTCCAGTTGCCTGCTCTGGGTATATTCCTAACCTGAGGTATTCTTTGACGTCATGAAACCATGGCTCGCCATCCATCTCTTCCTCTATCATATTGCAATAAGCATGCTGATTCCGGATCTGAATATGTAATGGATCAACACGAATCTTGTCCGGGTGATGTAGCATTGACGCCAAAGTAGCTAAAGCATCGGCAACCTCGTTATGCATCCTTGGGATATGCCTGAATTCTACTGATCGGAAACGCTTGGTCAGATCGTGCAAACATTGACGATACGGGATAAGCTTCAAATCTCTGGTTTCCCATTCTCCCTGAATCTGATGTACCAGAAGGTCCGAGTCCCCCAAGACCAAGACGTCCTGTACATCCATGTCTACCGCTAATCGCAACCCTAAGATGCATGCCTCATACTCAGCCATATTATTGGTACAATGAAAACGCAGTTGAGCAGTAACAGGATAATGATGTCCCGTTTCAGAGATAAGTACTGCTCCTATTCCGACTCCTTTTGCGTTCGCTGCTCCGTCGAAGAAAAGCTTCCACCCTGGATCCTCGGTTAATTCTAACCCATCAATTTGCAATACTTCTTCGTCTGGAAAATACGTCCTCAAAGGTTCGTATCCGTCATCGACAGGATTCTCAGCTAAGTGATCGGCTAGGGCTTGAGCTTTTATAGCCGTCCTTGTCACATATATGATGTCGAACTATGTAAGTAATATTTGCCATTTTGCTAACCTCCCTGTAGGCATAGGCTTCTGGAAAATATACTTCAACGGATCCAAACGCGAGATGAGGTAAGTGGTGTAAGAAGACAAATAATGTTTCAGCTTTTGGGCTACCCAAGTCAAAGCACAACATGTCTTTTCCAAATAAGTGTACTTAACCTCGTGGACCGTGAATTTCTTACCGAGGTAGTAAATGGCCCGTTCCTTTCTGCCAGTAAGATCGTGCTGCCCCAGCACGTAGCCGAACGAATTCTCCAAAACCGTTAGATAAATAATCAGGGGTCTACCCGGTTCAGGCGGAACCAGTACGGGTGGGTTTGACAGATACCCTTTGATTTGGTCAAACACTTCCTGACATTCTGTCGTCCATTCTATCGCAGCGTCTTTCTTCAACAGACGGAATATGGGCTCACAGGTTGCTGTAAGCTGAGCAATAAACCTACTGATGTAATTTAACCTTCCCAACAAACTCATTACCTCTGTTTTATTCTTTGGCGGGGGTAGCTCCTGAATGGACTTGATTTTGGATGGGTCCAACTCAATGCCCCGTCGGTTGACGATGAATCCTAGCAACTTTCCTGATGGAACTCCGAATGCGCATTTGGCCGGATTGAGCTTGATATCATATCTTCGAAGTCTTTGAAAGAACTTCCTGAGGGTCTGCAACGTGGTCTTCTTGACGTCTAGATTTTATGATCACATCATCCACGTACACTTCAATTTCGTTGTGTATCATGTCATGGAATACCGTAGTCATCGCCCTCATGTATGTTGCCCCTGCGTTCTTCAAACCGAACGGCATCACCCGGTAGCAATAAGTCCCCCACGGTGTGATAAAAGCCGTCTTTTCTGCGTCCTCTTCATCCATCAAGATCTGATGATATCCCGCGTAGCAATCCACAAAGGATCCGATTTCACGTCGGGCGCAATTATCAATCAGGATATGGATATTGGGAAGTGAGAAATTATCCTTAGGACTCGCCTTGTTGAGATTGCGGTAGTCCACGCATACTCTGATCTTTCCGTCTTTCTTTGGCACCAGTACTACGTTAGCCAACCATTCAGGGTATCGAGTGACACGAATGACTTTCGCCTGCAACTGCTTGGTCACTTCCTCCTTGATCTTTACACTCATCTCCGTCTTAAATTTCCGCAGTTTTTGTTTGACGGGCGGGCATGCTGGGTCAGTAGGTAATTTATGGACCACTAGGTCAGTGCTGAGTCCTGGCATATCGTCGTACGACCATGCGAAAATGTCTTTAAACTCCATGAGTGTTTTGATCAATTCTTCTCTCGGGTCGGGTGCAATATGGACACTTATTCTGGTTTCTTTGACGTTATCTGTGTCCCCCAGATTAACAACCTTAGTATCATTTAAATTTGGTTTGGGTTTTTCCTCGAAGTGACTTAATTCTTCACCGATTTCTTCTACGGCTTCATCATCGCCGTATTCCGATTCACTCTCGTCACCTCTTATTTCATGCGTTATTATTTCCAAACCAGATTGACTTTCTAGACTGGGTTGATTAATCTTTAAGCACGCCATATCATTAAGATCAGTTGAAAGAAAGCTGCTCAGAAAAGTAAAAAGAAGAAAAATAAACAAAATTAGAAACAAAGGGAACAAAATTTCATTAATGGGAAGTCATTTTAAACTGAAAAAATACAAAAATAATACTTTATATTTTTTCTTTATTAAAAAACAAATATTACAAAAATAGTTTTATTAATGTTTTGTAGTCATTTTAAACTTGAAATATACAAAAATAATACTTTATATTTTTATTTTTTATGTAAAAACGAAAATTATAAAAATAAATAAATAAATAGTTTCATTAACATTTTGTGGTTACTTTAATCTTGAAAAAATATAAAAAATAGTTTTGTTTTAATTATGAGTCTTATAGTTATTTTGCTTACGTAGGATTAATTAATAACACCGTATTCTCATTCTCGATTCCGGACAAAAAAATAATATTCGGGTTCACACTACCCGGTTTTATAATTTTCGGACCTAAACCATAACCCTTAAAACCCACGTGGAGACCCATCACTCTTGGTCTCTCACGTGGGCATTGGAATAAATTCCAACGGACAAACAAAGGGGGGGACACGGCAGAATGGAGGGGGTTATTTTCGGTCAGCAAAAAGAATAAAACAAGGGGATGGGCAAACTACTATGTGGTTGTTTCTAAATGAGAAAAGACAAGAAGGCATGAAGGGGGGAGCTGGTGGGCTCATTTTTTAACAAAGAAAAAATAATATAAAAGAGAGTGGTAATTGATTATAAAAGGGGGGAGGTGACATACATACGGGGGGAATTTTATTCTTCTGGAAAAGAAAGACACCAACATTTTTTGAAAAAGAGGATACACAGTGAAGTTATCTTCTTCAGGCAAAAGAGCTGAAAAGACGAACAAAAAACCTCTGTTCATCTTCTGGTTTCGTACACGAGTTTGAGTTGAGTTTTTTGAAGTTGTTGCTGTCCGTCCAGGTTGATTCCGATTCGCGTCCTTGTCACAGATCGAAGTTCCCAATCTTAAACATTTTTCAGATTCGATAAGCTGTTGCTCTAGAGGTCCTTTCCCTTCCTATTTCCTTTAGTTGGTATTTCCATATTTATTGTTGAAATTGCTTATTGTTAATTCTATGTTGAGTTTTTGTCTTAAACTAAAATGTGAAATGTTTCTTTGTTTTGCTTTAAACTACTGCAACTTATTTCCTTTGAATGTTAAGTTTTTTTTTTAAGGAAAAAGCATGGGGTAGTGTATATTACAAAGAAATAACGTGAAAGGCTAATGCGAAACTTGGAATAATAAGGGAGTCATAGAAAATATGAACGCACTTGCAATATTTTCCGCCTCAGATCTGGACGTTCAAGTCTTATTACATAGTGTTTGTTTGTATTTGTATATTGACTAAAGGAAGATAGGTGAAATAGAGTTGATTTTAGGTGTTCTTATCATGTTTAAGTCCATAACACTTGGTTCATCAAAGTTTACTTTGAATTTCTTTCAAAGTTAGAATCGAGGTGTGCCATTAATTGAATTTTTCATGGTCTTCGAAAAGGTAAAAAAATTGTAGTTGCCTTATGTTCGTCTTTTAAATAAATAAAATGAGACTAGCCTCGCCAAATAAAACGCACAAATTTTGGGGCCCTTATTAAATGTGTATACATTAAATTACTTAGATTTCGGGATGGGTCGTTTAGCGAATTTCACGGCCTTCCCAAAAGATAATAATATGTTAGTCGCTTTAAGCGCGCTTTTAATAATAATACCTTCCTAATTCGGGTGTATATTTCATACAACCCAAATCCAAATCCGAAATGGCAAATAAAGATTTGTCAAGGATCCGGGTGCATTTCATGTAACGTGATCCGAAAACATGTTTTTAGGCGATGTTCACTTTCGTAATATTAATAATAATATTAAAAGTGGTTAAAAGTTAAAATTTGTGCATAAGTTAAAACATGGTACAAATCAGATAAATAAGCCGAATATGACAGTTGAGCGACCGTGCTAGAACCACGGAACTCGGGAATGCCTAACACCTTCTCCCGGGTTAACAGAATTCCTTATCCGGATTTCTGGTACGCAGATTGTTAAACAGAGTCATTCTTTTCCTTGATTTGGGATTCAACCGGTGGCTTGGGACACCATAAATTCCCCAAGTGGCGACTCTGAATTAATTAAATAAATCCCGTTTCGATTGTCCTTTGATTGGAAAAACTCCATTGCGCCCTCGCGGGTAGCGCCAAAAGGAGGTATGACACAAACCCGATTGACTTTCTAGACTGGGTTGATTAATCTTTAAGCACGCCATATCATTAAGATCAGTTGAAAGAAAGCTGCTCAGAAAAGTAAAAAGAAGGAAAATAAACAAAATTAGAAACGAAAGGAACAAAATTTCATTAATGGGAACGGTACAAGGAAAAACAAACTTGCGAACTCAAATCAAAATGAACTGAAACAAACGGATTTTACTTCGGGGACAATCCCAACACAAAATTTCGAAAGAAAACAATCCAAAACAAACTACCAAGACTCCTTCCGGACAGGGAGAGGAGTAGCCTTCCAATTATTCAACTTTGCTTTCGATCCCACAAATTGTATCTCGGCATGGCTGAACCCTTCGCCATCCTCTAGCATGCATACATCTGCGAATAGGTCCTCGAACTTTCTTAAGAACTCTTCGTCTGTCCTAACCATAGGACTGGGAACCTTTGTCGTCGGATGTCCTCTTACTCCGGACCTGACAAAAGATCGGGAAAGGCGCGGAACAGGCTTCGCGAGCACCCATGTCTTTTGCTTATTCCTCTTGGCTCGCTGGATGTCCTCTGATGTTGGCTTGAATCCCAAGCCGAAGGTTCCCACATTTTCGACCACAGATACCGGTTGTATGATTCCTTGCAGAGATGCACCTAAACCTTTGCCGGGTACGAAACCGTTTCTCAGCATTTCATGAGCCACCATGACGTCTGCGGTAATTATTCTGTCATTGGGAATGTATTCCCCTTCTAGAACTCGGTTGGTGGATACCACATCGCAGATCTGGTATACCCATGGCCCAACATCCTCTTCTGTCTCAACAAAGGGGACGACGGTGCCTGGTTGTAGATCATTCTCTCCATGGACTATGATCTCCTGTTGGTCCCACTCAAATTTGACTAGTTGGTGTAGGCTGGATGGGACTGCTTTTGTGGCATGGATCCACGGTCGCCCTATCAGAAGGTTATATGAAACTACCATGTCCAGCACCTGGAATTCCATGGTGAACTCCACCGGTCCGATTGTCAAGATTAACACTATGTCCCCGACCGATGCCTTGCCTCCTCCATCAAACCCTCGGACACATATGTTGTTCTTGCGTATCCTGCCGATATCCACTTTCAACTTGTTTAGTGTAGACAGAGGACAAATGTTCGCACTAGACCCATTGTCGACCAGGACTTTGCTGACCACCGACTCCTCACACTTCACCGTAAGATACAAAGCCCTGTTGTGCTTGGTGCCTTCCTGAGGCAATTCATCATCGGTGAAAGTGATCCGATTCACTTCGAAGATCCTATTGGTGATCTTCTCCAAATGACTCACCGAGATTTTATCAGGTACGTGGCCCTCATTCAGAACTTTCATCAAAGCTTGCCGGTGTTCTTCAGAATGTATCAACAAGGACAACAATGAGATTTGCGCGGGGGTTTTCTTCAGCTGTTCTAAGACAGAATAATCATGTAGCTTCATCTTTTTCAGGAATTCTTCTGCCTCTTCGTCAGTTACCGGCTTTTTCAGTGTTGCCGGAGTGGTCTTCCTCAATTCCGCAAGGGCAAAACATCTCCCTGAACGGGTCAACCCTTGCGCTTCGCAGACTTCTTCTTTAACTTCTTTTCCATTGTAGGTTGTCGTGACCCGATCATAATTCCATGGAATAGCTTTGCTATCAGCTATTGGCAACTGTATTACTGGCTTGATGATGAAAGGAACCACTCGAACACCCGCTACAGTTAAAACGGGCCAGGTTGCTGCCCCTGGTACAACTATTTTTACTCCCTCTGACCTCATAGGCACTTTGTTCACACTTCCCTTTTCTGTTTCCAATCCCTCTTGTACGTCCTTCTTGCAGATAGGTGACTCATCAAGGCTTGGCCCCTTTTCCATTCCTACCCCACTAGACTTGATCGTCATTACAGTCTGAGAGGTTTTCTCCTTTCCTTCTTCCAACCGTACCAACTCGATCATGTTGGTCTCATGATGAGTTGGAAGTGGATTCTGGTTGATGTTGGGCTCCGCTGGAGTCTGGACCTCAATTCGACGAGTGTCGATGAGTTTCTGGATAGCTGTTTTCAACCTCCAATACTTTTCCGTGTCGTGCCCCGGACATCCTGAGCAGTATGCACAATTTATTGAATGGTCCAGATTCTTTGGAAAAGGGTTTGGTAGCTTAGCCTCGACCGGATTTAACAACCCAACTTGCTTCAATCGGTGGAACAAACTGGTGTAAGACTCTCCCAAGGGAGTGAAAGTCTTTGGCCTTGGCGCCCTGTCGCTCTTGAATGCTTGGTTCGGACGAAAACTCATGCCCGTGGGGTTTCTGTAGGCTCTTGGGGGTGGATAATTGTTTTGCGGGTTTGGTGCCCGCCATGGTGCATGGACGGGATGTATGGCATATGACTGAGCGTGATGGACAGTAAAATGGGGATCAGGTGCTGGATAGTAGTGTTGCGGGTGGTTATATGGATTGTGGAGGTAATTTTGGTGGTGAGGTTGTGGCGGGTTATACTGGGGTGCGGGGTCTCTGTTTCTGAACCATGTTCCGGACTCGACTGCCGTGACTTCTTCTTTCTTCTTTTTCCCAAGCACTCCTCCGGTACCACTTTGGATAGCTTGAGTGGTGGCTTTCAACGTTGAATAGCTCATGATCTTGTTGGCTTTCAAGCCTTCCTCGATCATAGCCCCCATCTTTATCACCTCGGTGAATGACTTACCCACGGACGTCACCAGATGTCCGAAATAGGTTGGCTCTAGTGTCTGCAAGAAGTAATCCATCATCTCGTTCTCTCTCATAGGCGGATCTACCCTTGCTGCCTGTTCCCTCCAGCGGAAACCAAATTCTCTGAAACTTTCGGCGGGTTTCTTTTCTAACTTTAGCAATGATAAGCGGTCTGGGACTATTTCAAGATTGTACCGGAACTGGCCAATGAATGCTTGAGCCAAATCATCCCATGTAAACCATCTGCTGGGATCCTGACTAGTGTACCACTCTAGTGCGGATCCCCCCAAACTCTGACCGAAGTAAGCTATCAGAATCTCGTCTCGTCCTCCGGCTCCTCGCATTTTACTACAAAACCCTCGAAGATGGGCTACTGGATCACCATGCCCCTCGTATAGGTCAAACTTGGGCATTTTGAACCGGGCCGGCAACTGGACATCTGGGAATGGACACAGATCCTTGTAAGCGACACTAACCTGGTTGCCCAAACCATGCATATTCCTGAAGGACTGCTCCAGGCTTTTAACTTTTCGAATAACTTCCTCATGCTCCAAATTTTGGAAGTGCTTTTCCGGTTCTGCCGGGTTATCCCAGTGAGGGGTGTGTGGATGCGGTTCAGGAGCCCTAAAGGTAGGCTCGGGAGGATAGTAAGAATTGTCGTGGATTTGAACATGCGGCTCACCGGATGACTTTTGTAGATTAGCAGGTGGAGGTGCCACAAAAATAGGGGTGACCGTGGGAGGAGGATTTTGTTTGGCTGGTGGAATTTGGGTGGCATAATGGTTTTCCCCTTGATAGTATGGATAGATCGGGGCGCTTGTCGAAGGATCAAGGGGTGGGTGTTCTGGAGCTGATGCGAGAGTAGGGAGGTTCGGTGAGGACTGTCCCCTAGCCCAGGCTAGGTGCATCTCTGTTATCTGCTGTCTCAACCGATCTACCTCTTCTTTCATGATCTGTATCTCCAATTTCTCTTCCTCGAGACTTTTACCGGAACTAGACATACTTGCTGGAATTGGCCCTTTAGATCTAGTACGGTAATGGTGGCTGGCCAGTATATTCTGTCAAACCAACTGCTAAACTTTTCTGAAAGTTGCAACAAACTTGTTAGCTTACTGAGTTTAACAGATATGTTATAGCACGTTGGATGCAATGCACCTAACTAATTAACCCTTTCTATATGTACTCATCACATGCGTCATCCCAGCTTCTTTTTTTTTCTTCTTTTTTTCCTTTTTTTTTTCTTTTTTTCCTTTTTTTTTTCTTTTTCAATTATCCTTGAAAACCTTGTTGTTATTAACCTTCATGTTCTTTTCCTTTCTTTTTAGTGGTGGTCGAATCTTATGTGGATTGCCTACGTATCACGTCCCCGTGTGAATCAGACCGAGCGTAGTTCTAATAACAAAATTGTGGCGAAATTCCGGAATTCTTATATTAAAACTCTTATGGTTACAAAACCTGTCTTACAACAAAATAAGAGAAATGCTTGACTCGAGAATAAAATGCCAACCAACTTGACTCAAAATTTCAAAAATACATTTTTAATCAAAAGTCTAATGCTCTTAAATTCCCGGGGGCCCGCGAGGCATCATTCGGCCTTGCCGCGGGCCTTGGTGTGAGGTCCCTGTGTAGTTCCCTTAACTCTCTCATGATCTGATGAATGTAGTCCATAACTGAAGCAAAAAGGGCGGTGCGGGGCATTTGTTCACAAGCTAAGCATTTCATGGTGACATAATGCCCGATTTCTCCAATTCTGTCCTTGATCATGTCCCTTTCTCTGAGTAGCTGTTCTATCTGCTGGTTCTTCGCCCCCAATCTTCGAGCATTGTTGGTGACTTGGTCTAAGAGCCTGTCCACTTGTTCTTGCAGTCGGGCCATCAAATTGTGGCACCGGTCGAAGTCTGCTCTGGCATCCCGGGCTTGCTTGAAAACCCGCTCCCTAAGGATAACATTTGCTTCCCTTAGATTAGTGATGATCTCGGCGTACTCTTCTTCCACCCGTTGTAGGTGAAGTGCTTGTTGATGTGCCTCCTTTCTCCAGCTAGCACGGATCCTCATTGTTTGGGTCTTCGACTCTTCCAATTCTCTTTGGACATCGGCAACTTGGTTTTTCAAACCCTTTATCAATTTTTCGTCTGCTCGACTCCTCAACTGTCTGTCAGCATCCCTTTTCATTTGCTGGATTTGAGCTCTCAAAAAGTCATTTTCTTATGCCAACTTCTTTTTATCTCCTTCGTCGGCGGCAGCTTGCATATCCTTTTCAAATTGGAGATCTTGGACCTGTTGCTCTATCATGCCAATCCTTGTTCTGTAAACCTCTTCCTTGGCTAACCAGTCCCATTGTTCTTGTGATGCTTCAGCAAATTCCCTGAGGTGAGGTCTTTTGGCTGGTCTTTCACCCGATGTTTCTCCTTTGTACCAAGTAAGATATCTGGGTACAACCTCTCCTCTAGCTCGATCCTGCACACAAGTGTTTGCCTCCGGATATTGGCATTTGCTCCAGATCTGGCGGACCCTTGCTTCTGGGAATTGACCATCGGGACCAATTTCAATAACCTGGGTACTCAGGTCTTCGTCTTTGGGTACTATCTGGCACCTCCCAAGCTGTCTTAAAACCCGATGGGGCGCATAAGGTTGAATGCTCTTAAGTCCCATTGAGAAAAAGTGGGACCTAGCCGCTGGCATGTACACGATTCTGTCTATCTGTAACCAACCCAACGTCCATTGTATTTGACTTGCGCTGAGAGCCTGAAAGTACGCCCTCCACGCCAAGGTTCCTTCGGGCAGGACGGTCCTATCAATCCTTGTATAGAATTCGCTTATGCAAGTTTTATCAACCAACCCATATCTCAAGAATTGGGTGCGGCGACACAGGTGCTCGATCATCCACATTTGTAGCAATAATTACAGCCTTCGAAAAAATCTCCTCCGGCTTTGCAGGCCGTGAGGGCTCGATATATGTCTGATAGTATCATGGGAGCGAGAGTACTTTCGCTTTGGTCAAGCAAAGTACTGACGACTCCGACTACCTTTATATCAATATTCCCGTCTTTTCTCGGGAATACCACAAGTCCTAAGAAGGCTATCATGAAGGCAATTCGTCTGTGCTCCTCCCATTTCCGGCGATTACCCTTGCTGCATAATTTGTTCTGTGGCTTGTCAAAACCTCCCACATGACCGTACCTTTGATAGATGAAGCTTAAAGTACAAAACCCTTGTACTAGATCTGGGTTACGTACCGTTCTGGCTATCTTCAGTGAGTCTAAAAATCGGTGTATGGCGACAACCCTGGGAGCGATTAGATATTGGTGCCCCAATGGTATATCAGTGTTTCCAATGTATCCGGTCATCTCCTCCAAAGTTGGGGTAAGCTCGAAATCCGAGAAGTGAAAGACATTGTGTGCAGAGTCCCGGTATGTGACTAATGCTCTTATGATATCCCCTCGAGGCTTTATTTCAAGCAGACATGTGAGACCTTTCAAATATTTCTTAACTTCATCCTGCCCTTCTTCGCCTAGATCATCCCACCATAGTCGTATTTGTATCGGGATTTTAGTCATGAGTGAAAAGGGTTCATTTCGAATCGTGCTCATCCTGCACATTTATTTAAAAAAGAAGATCACTTTGGCTGGCCATGATTGGACTATTTTTTTTTTTTTTTCAAAATTTAAAATTTTGGTATTTTGAAAAAGGGCAAGTTGGACCCGATGGGGGTTGCCTACGTATCTCACATTCGGTGAGAATCAAACCCGCGTAGTTTGGTCCGTCAAAACAAACTATATTTTTTCTTTTATTGACCGATAAAGAAAACACATTTTGTTAAGAAAACCATTTTGTTGGCAAGGTCAACCTTCCGTCGTCTTTTATTAGCAAACTAAATTTATTGATTTGTTGGTAAAACACATTTTTGTATTTCTGAAAAATATCTATTTCCCCATACTATTTCTTTTTCCTTTTTTTTTCTTCAGTATTTAAAAGCCGGTCAACATGCAAGTCCCAATAAATGCTTAAAACATGGTGTAGCAGGATGGTCTTTTTATTTCAGGTTGCATGTCCTAGACGAACCCAACCCCTGTGTTGAGTTCCCTAAGTCAAATGCAACGTGATGCAAATAAGCGTTTCCTACTAGGAATCCGGTATGAAGTTATGTTATTCTAAGCTCAAAACCTCGGTACGTGATCTAGACTGTGTACCCAAGCGGACAACTCGGGCCGAGGAAGGAGCTCCTTTCCGGGAACCAAAAGGCCGGCCGGCTTAGAAACTTTCCGAGCCTCTTTATTATTTCGGGGTATGACACTAACAGAATAGGGAGTCTCAACCAGTGAGCACATCCCCGGGGTGAGAAGAGAAGGGTTTTCGGCACAGTTTATATACACAGTTCACGTAATATCAAAGAGGTAAACATGTAGCACATTAATCAAAACATATACAACTAGTATCAAAGCGGTAGACATGTAGCACATTAATTAAACATATAATAAAATCAGATATAGACGAAAACAACAATTTAACTGAGCTCGAATTCTTAAACCCTGAACCGAAGTTCTGGGTCGGTTATCCCCAGCAGAGTCGCCAGAGCTGTCACACCTCCTTTTTACCGCATATACGTAAACGTAAATGTGCCACGGTTTAATACTACACCCCAAAAGGGATATAATAATAATCAATGAAGGAGTTTTTCCACTTAAAGGACAGACGGAACGGGATCAATTTATTTAATTATTCAGAGTCGCCACTTGGGAAAATAATGGTGTCCCAGGTCACCGGTTTAATCCCAAACCGAGGAAATTTATGACTCTGTATTACAGTCTGCGAAACTAGAAACCTGGATAAGGAATTCTGTTAACCCGGGAGAAGGTGTTAGGCACTCCCGGATTCCGTGGTTTTAGCACGGTCGCTCAACTGCCATATTTTTTATCTGATTTCTTTATATATTTCAATTATGTGCTTTAATGTTCCGCTTTTCAATTTTAAAAGAATTGCAACGTCGTGAAAATGTATTTCGGGCCACACCGTACCAGTACGCCTATGGCCTTTAACACATTCCGACTTCGTTGAGAGTAGGATTTGGGTCACATAAATGCGCACCCGTATTTGTGAATGTAATATTATTATAAGTCGCGCCTAAAGTTCCTACGCCTTGATTAATTTTTGGAAAGACCGTGAAATTCACTAAACGGTCCTTCCGAGTCTATGTTTTTTATAACAATTGATTGAGGGCCCCGTGCACTTGTTCTCTAACGAGGCTCATCTCACTTTTTATTTAAAGGTCAAATCCTAGAGTACTACATTTTCTATTTATTTGTCTCTAAAGTATAAGAAGGTTTCAGATTTTTAATTTCATTTAGTACGACCACGTTTCATAAATTTAACTCGTAACTAGTGGCACCAATGAGCCAATTAAACGGCTTAAACCTTATTGAGGAAGTCATAGGGTTGATTCCTTGAAGTGGAAAATCCAAAGTTCTACAATCAAATCTGCACATTTCAAAACTGGCTATCTACTTTAACTCTGAGGCCCAAATGTTTATCTTGCTATTATTGTTAAACCAAAGAAGACATCTAAATAAACAATTCCAACTTTCATCACTATATTAGCCTATATTACTTACGTGGACTACAAAGTGTTGGACATCGTCTACTATTAGTTTTAGGAGTATTATGAGCTGATTTCCAACTTATTCAAATTTACAGTTGAATCACTAATAATGATTTTTCATATTCATGATGAGATTTTGCGTTTCATCAACAATCCAGTTAACTGAATTTAAGTACACATGAGTTTTTTCATTTCACTTATCAGAACGGTCAAATTGCCGCAATACATATGGAATGCATTTAATTATTCTACCAATTCTCTAATTAACAGTTCAATCTATGTCAAATAAATGCAGACCAAATCTGTACACATGCAGAACGTAGAGACACAGTCGAAATCAACTTGTATTTTACTAACTTCAGTTCTAATTATTCTGTAGGCATATGGTTTTACTATATTTGACAGTCAATGCTTAAAACAATACCAATTAAATCACAATAGTCTAGTTTTAACTTATAATTAGAAAATAGTCCTTGAGATCTACTACATATAGTCTAATAATTTTTATGTATAAAAGGAAACTAAGAAAACAGAGATGAGAAGACTGCAGCAGCA